>ML262268.1:0-24593 GCA_005239495.1 Nicotiana undulata
AAAATCGGACCTCAAATGGTCCTCCAATTCCCCCATTCTTCTTCTCTTAAACCCAAGCCCTAATCACAATTTTTCTACTGTTTTTACCAAAGATTTCAACCAAAAATCGTTCTTGATGCACAATATAACGAGTTTTGAGTCCAACAAACTTACCTCCTTGAAGAAACAACGAAATCCCTCTTCAAACCCCTTCAAAACCTCCAACCCGTGTGCAAAAATGGTGAAAGAAGACTAATTTCGCAAAGGCTGCCTTTTATAGTTCTGCCCAGGCATTTCCGCAACAGCGNTACGCCCTTGCGACCTTCTTTGCACTTGCGGCCTTTTTATCGCAACAACGGGCCCGTAGGGGAGACATATTGACCGCACCAGCGGTCCTTCACTTAACACCCAGAGCCCGTGCCTGCGAGCCCATCTCCCGCACCTACGACCTCGTAGGTGCGATCTTCCTTCCGTCCCAGCGACCAAACCTCGCACCTGCGCCATGTTTTCTGCGCCTGCGATATCCGCACCTGCGGCCCAAGCATCGCAGGTGCGATCGCACCAGCAACAGCAACTTCAGCTGCATTTCAAGTTCCAACTTCTCCGTTTAACGCCCGAAATCAAATCCGAGCCCCTCGGGACCCCAACCAAACATACCAACATATCAAACATGGTTATTCAAACTTTGTCGAGCCATTAAAACACCAAAAACAACATCAAAACCATAAATTCTCATCCAATTCAAGCCTATGATTTCCAAAAACTTCCGAAACACGCATTTGATCAAAAACCCAAACAAACCATCTCCGAATGACCTGAAATTTTGCGGGAAAGTCCAAAATGACCTAACGAAGCTACAGCAACTCTCGAAATCCCATTCCGACCCTCGGATAAAAATCTCTCCTATCAACCGGAATTCGCCAAAATACTAACTTTGCCAATTCAAGCCTAATTCTACATCGGGCACCCTAAAAATATTCTAAACACACTCCTAAGTCCCAAATCACCTAACGAAGCTATCCGAACCATAAAATCCGCATTCCAAGGTTGTTTACCAATAAGTCAACTCCGGGTTGACTTTTCCAACTCTAAAGCTCTTGTTAGAGACTAAGTGTCTCAATCCACTCTATTTTCACTCCGAACCCGAACCAACCAACCCCAACACTCCATGAACAGTCTAACCAAGCTACTACAAGACATAAATAAAGGAATAGATGCGTATACTGCGTAACGACGGACCGGGTCGTTACACAAGGTTAAGTAGGAATTGGCATAGGAGTGTAAGACCCGGTTTGCTTTTGTGAATTTTTTATTTTATACAAGTTTCACGTGTTGCAACCACCTTATTGACATCCTGAACCATCTTAGGACAATATAAGTTTTCTTGAACTAGGTGTAGAATCTTTGTTTTCCTTAATGGCCAGCTAACCCTTCCTCATGGGACTCAAGGATAATAAATTCACCCAAACTTCCATGTGGAACACAAAGCTGCTTACCATGATAAAGATATCCATCTCTAAGCACAAACATACATCGAGGACCCTCCCAGTATTGGCCCCAAATAGCTGTAAAGTCTGGATATTTTGCATATAATTACTTTATTTTTCCAACTTGCAATAGTGTTTTCCATGGCAGAAACAAAACAAGGCTTGCGACTTAATGCATCGGCTACTTGGTTGACCTTCCCAGCCTTGTGTTTAATAACAAAGTGAAAGACTTGCAAAAATTCTACCCACTTGGCATCATTAATGTTGAGTTTCTGTTGGCTACTCACATAGTTCAACGCCTCATGATCGGAATAAATCACTAATTCTCGAGGTAAATATAATGACTCCAATGAGAAACAACTCGGACAATGGCGTAGAACTCCTTATAAAAGTAGAATACATGAACTTTGCATCATTCAACTTCTCACTAAAATAAGCAATAGGTCTACCTTCTTGACAAAGAAAAACTCAATTTCAACTACGGAAGAATCACATTCAGCTTCAAAGATTACATAAGAGTTGAGCGAAGCAAGCACATGTTCTTGAGTCATCTTTTTCTTAATCAATTCAAAACTCTTTTGGGCAGCAACCATCCATTTAAATGAGTTTCCCTTCAAACATTGGGTAATAGGAGTAACAAGAGAGCTAAAGTTCTTTATAAAACACCGATAAAAAGAAACCATACCAAGAAAACTGTGAAATTTTGTTAAGCTTTTTGGAATAACTATCAATAGCTTTGATCATTCCCGAGTCGGCATGAATCCCCTTACTAGAGACAATATAAGCGAGAAAAGAGATTTGCTCAGAAAATAACTTGCACTTCTTCAAGTTGGCATAAAGGGTTTGCTCTCCTAAAACTTCAAAAATCCTTCTCAAGTTCTTCAAATGTTGCTGATCATCCTTGCTATAAATAAGTATATCATCAAAATAAACAACGTCAAATTTTTCAATGTATGGATGAAAGATTTGGGTCATGTGTCTCTTAATTGCGCTAGGAGCGTTGGAGAGCCCAAATGGCATAATCAGTCATTTGTACAATCCCTTTCCTATCTTGAATGTGGTCTTCCATTCATCACACTCCTTCATTTCCATGTAATTGGTCAAAAAGATCATCGAGCCTAGGAATTGAAAATCTATACTTTATGGTCATCTTGTTAATAGCAAGACTATCTATACACATGCACCGAGATCCATCTTCTTAGGAACGAGCAAGGCATGTACAACACAAGGATTTAAACATTCCCTTATTAGTCCACAATCTAGTTGTTCCTCGACTTATCGTTGAAGTTTCTCTTGCTGTATTGGATTCATTCGATATGCTACTTTATTAGGTAGTGGAACTCCTAGAATTAAATCAATTTGATGTTGAATTGACCTCATTGGTGGTAAAGAAGAAGGTGTACTATTAGACACAACATCATGGAACTCATCCAATATTGCTTGAATTTGTGGGTCAATGACTTCTAATGACTCTTTCTTGGTGATAGATTCCACTTCATTAGGTACCGCAACAAGCACTTCCTCTCCCTACTTCAAGTGTTCTTCTACCTTAACTCTTGTGATGTATGTCTCCTTCACGCTAGGATTTGACTTTTTTAAATCTTCGGGGTTTATTGGATGCCATTGATCTTCTTTCCATCCTTGATGAAAGAGTAAGTGTTCTTGAAGCTATCATGAATTTTCCTTCTATCATATTCCCATGGTCTCCCAAGCATTAAGTGACAAGCATCCATAGGAATTACATCACACCAGACCATATCTTGATAATTCTTGCCAATAGAGAAATGAATAAGGATCATTTATTAACTTTTGCATTCCATCCTTCATCCAACCACCTCATGATGTATGGCTTCTCCAATGTCTTGGTCTCAAAACCCAATTTGGTAACCATTTCTCTAGAAACTACATTGATACAACTTCCCAGATCAATGATGAGTGTACAAACCTTTCCCTTAGATGTACAACGTGTATCGAAAATATTGTGTCGCAACCATGCTTCTTCCTTGCTAGAATCTGAATGAATAACTTGTTAGATAATAAGTATTGTCCATCATTTCCATATTCAGCTACTTCTTCCAAGTTGTCATCATGTCGCTCTTCATGATAATCTTCTTCAGCAGTTGCTCCTTCAAGTATGGTGAAGGCCTTTTGTTAGGACAATCAGCTCATATATGCCCATGTCCTTCACATTTATGGCATCCTTTTTTTTTTTTTAAATAGCCTCTGAAGTCATGGGATTCCCTCCAACTTTCTAGACACTTGGTTGTTTTGTAGATGATTGTGGCTTAGTAGAGCTCAAACTAGGACCCCATGGTTGAAGGCATTCGACTTTTTTATGGTAGTCGATGAAAATGTGGCTTTGGCTTCCTTCTATTGTGTCTCTATGACCTTGGCTAGTTTGGAAACATCTCCAAAGGTCCAATGGGGCAGCAGTCGTATCACATTTGCAATAGGCTTATTTAATCCAGCCAAATATTGAGCAATTAGGCATGCTTCTTTTATTTAATGTCACTATTGAGCGTAAGATATTCAGATTCTCTTGTGTTCCACAGATAAAGTTCGTTGTCTAAAAGAATGAAACTTTAAGTAAGAATCTTCTTCATATGTGCTTGCAAGAATTGTTTGTGCAATTCTCTCTTCATTCTCTCCCAAGTGCAAATTCGTGTTTTTCATTCAAGCTCCCACTCTTTTTTGAGGTTTTCCCACCATAGCGATGCATAACCTCCAAGCTTTATAGCAACAAGCTTGACCTTCTTCTCATCAGAATATTCTTTATAATAAAAACACGCTTAATAGTTTTAAGCCAATCAATGAATTCATCGCCTTAAGATTTGCCATCATACTCCAGAATTTTAAGTTTAGTATCATCACCTTGATAACTCTCTCAATTATTATTGCGTGGCCTTCTTTGAAATATCCTTCGATCATGTTGATACTGAACTTCATAAGAGTCATACTCTTCACTACCTTGATTATCAAAGTATTCCGAATCTGAGTTTTTATCATAGTGAGCATGGCGCCTCGGTACACTCATGCCTTTGTCAGCTATAACTTATTCTGCATACTCAATATGTCCTGATCTATGCGGTTGAAATGGTGGATCTCAAAAGGGAAGACGTCGCGGTAGCACTGGTATGTTGTGTCTTGGTGGCGGTGGAGGTTGTAGGCGTTGTCATAGATTTGGTGGCTGATTTTGAATCAGCAAACCTTCAACCAATTGAGTCAGATTCTATACTAATTTCTTTAAGTCATATAGTTGCACTTTAATTTCTTCGATTGTCTCATTCAAGGACCGCAATTCTTAATCGAATTTGTTCATCAATTGAAGAGGATCCCGAACTTCCAATTTTCTTATCTGGCGACACGATGAACAAGATAACAATTCAAGAATTCGAATCTATAACCTATGATGTGATACCAAATTGATGTACTTTAAAGGTTTTGCACCTCTCAAGAACAAACAAGAGAGAAAAACAAAAGGACCCTGCTAAATGTTTTTCACAAAACTAGTGAAAGCATTCTTGAACTCACTTTAGAAGAATGTAAGATGAAAAGAAACCTTACCCACACGCTCTTAAAGTAAGACTGCATGAGACATTTAATAAGCTAAGAAGAGGAAATAAAAGAGTCAATCACGTTTTTGAAGCTAATGCTCAAAGAAACTAATCACCAATGTTTATTTTCAGCATATCAAGCCCTTTAAATATGCCTTATAATGAGTTAAATTGTTACGATTAACGAAAAGTAATCCTAATTAAAGTGGAATAAGAATAAGGCTAAGAAAACCTATCCTAACTAAAATAGGAAAAATAATTCTAGTAAGAATGGGATACCACTAACAATCCTAATTTGACTAGAACTATAAATATATCCTACTAAAACAAGAATTAAGAATTCCTAGTTTTTAAGGAAAATAAATACTATTCTTGAAGGGAGACTATGTGTTCCCAATGTGGATGGTCTCTGGGAAAGAATCATGACCGATGCTCACTCTTCTAGGTATTCTGTGCGCTCGAGCTCTACAAAGATGTACATGATCTTAAGAAAGTCTCTGGTGGAACGATAGGCAGAGGAATGTAGCAGACTTTGGATGGTTCGATATTGGGGAAGCAGAGCTGATAGGACCATACCTCGTACATCACGCTATGGAGAAGTTTAAGATCATTAAGTAATAGTTTAAAACTGTCAGAGTCGTCAGAAGTCCTATTCGGATACACATCGTAGGGATTTGGAGTTCCAAGAGGATGATTGAGTATTTTTGAAGGTTTCCCCCATGAAGGCAGTAATGCATTTTGGTAAGAAAGGAAAATTGAATTCTAGGTATGTCGGACCATAAAGAATCATTCAGATAATTGGCCAGGTGGCTTACACGCTAGAACTACCTCTTGAAATTTCTTTAGTGCACCCGGTGTTCCATGTATCCATGTTAAAGAAGGTGGTTGGAGATCCATAGCTTATTGTTCAAGTTGAGACTATAGAAGTTAATGCAGGACTGACTTATGAAGAAATTCCAATTGTCATTCTTGATAGGCAAGTTCGGAAGTTGAGAAATAAAGAGATTGCCTCCGTGAAAGTGCTATGGCGAAACTACCAAGCTGAAGAGGTCACCTAGGAAGCCGAGGAAGAGATGAAGAAGAAGTACCCTAATTTATTTGAATAGAAATGTAATTGTATCCATGATGTTAAGAGCAAACTTTCTACAGTTATGTTCCCTCTTGGTAATGCAATGTTTCTGGCATTGTTGCCGGTGTTGTTTCAATATTGGGACTGTTGGTGTGTGAAGTAACAGTTGAATGATAGTGAATGCTATGGCGTATTTTGACCCTCATCCGAGGATGAATGAATCTAAGCGGGGGAGGATGTAAGGCCCCCTAAATATTTCACCTAAAACTTAGGTTTTTGTGGTGCCAATATGGACGTACTGACCTTTTTGGGTTGAACAGAGAATTGAGGAGTTGAAGAAAAGAAGTAGGGCATTTCTGCAATCCATTCTGCGATCGCAGAACTGATCTACGGATTGTAGATCTTTTACTGAGTGAAGTAGACAGCTGGGCAAATTTGGGATGATATTTTGTTATCAATAATGCCACTGCATAATCATTTTGCAGGCCGCACATTCATCGTAGAAGCCAACATGAGAAACTTCGAAAGGAGGTTCCGTGGTCCATTATGTGACTTAAGAATTGGTATGCGGACCGTAGACCTGCCGTAGACCCAACCCGAACAACCCAGTTTTGGGACCTTTTTTCTGCGGCTTCTTTGCGGGCCGCATACCTGTTTTACGGTCAGGTTTGCGACCGCACTCCTGGTTTCGTAGAGTTTAAGTTCGGAAATTTCACCCAACCCCATTTTTTGTAAAAATAACTTGGGTTCTATTTTGGCTGGTCCTAACTGGTATTTTAGAGAGAATAAAGCGGTCTAGAGTGAGGAGGGGATCCCTAAGCTAAGTGTTTACCAATTTTGGATCATGTCTTGAAGAATTCACAAGAAAGAGTCACACGCTATTCATCATAGAGGTAAGATCCTACACCATAACCCCCAATTTCACGACTTAACGAAAAATAGGTTATAAGGCAAGAAATTCTTGGGTATAAGAGTGTGTCTATGCATGTATGTACAATCATGAGTTGTGGGAAGGTAGTTCAGCCCAAATGGGTAGACCTTAGGTTGCGGGGTGAAGGAAATCCACCACAGGAGAAGCTAGAAATCGTAATGCACGTGTAGTGTTTCCTAAAATGCTCACATGAGCTGAAACATGAACTTCTTCCTAATATATGTTCAATTTTTCTATATCTCTAAACATATCAAAGTTTCTAGGATTTCCAGAACCGCGTACTCAATAAAGAAAAGCTCAAAGCGAGGTATGTTGGCTAAACTTCTCTCTTAGAATTGAATTCCCACGATGTTCTTGTAAGTCCCGAGTTGTTCATTATGAATTGACTATTCCAATTAAGTTTGGTGTCCAAAGATGTATATATGAATATGTTCAAAATGTGTTCCGGATATTTTTATCATATTATGTTATTCTTCGGGAGCATGTACAATGTATGAGTATGTATTAAAATGTTGTGACTTCAAGTCAAGCCCAAATGAAAGTTATTACGCCAAATTGTGTAAGGAATCCCTATGTTCCTTAGACTCTTATTTTGCTCATATTTATATTTAAAGACTTAATTTGAAAACACTTATTGTTGATGACCCGTGATGACATTTGACTATGAAAGTAGGGAGTATAAAATATGAAGCACGACCAATGTGCCAAGAATGATATTGCGTTGTGGCCAATGGTGCCAATGAAATGAATGATATCTAAAAGAATATGAAATTAGTGGTAAATCCTTATAATAATATGTGCTTTTGGAGTATCATTTAGCCACCGAGAAGGGTAGGTCAAATTAATCTAACCCTGAAGCTACACGTATCGAGGTAGGAGTGATTGAGGGGTAAATTCATGTGTTAATGAGATGAGGTTGATTCCCTTTATATGGGATGAGATTGATGTGTTGAGATATTTCCCTTAAAAGGGATGAGATCATTGCTAGCAAGATCAGATGTGATTTCGAACCACACATCATAGTGGCGAGACGGCTTAGCCGATCGGGCTGAGATCGAATGCCATGTCACGCACATGGTGGTATTGTGAGTGATTGTCTTGGATTGAGACAGCTTAACCGATCGGGTTGAGATCGGACACTGTGCTAAAAACACAGTGGTGTGTCGGTGCTAAAGATATCCCAACTTAGAAATATTGAAACTTATTTGAAATTACTTTTCCCCTAATTCGACACATTGGGTTGTTTGATTCTCTTAATGATTTCATGCTTCTTTCTCCATTTATTGTTATTCGATCTGTTAAGAGGGTGTTTAGTTTTACATAATAGTACTATTCCATATGTACTAACATCCCTTTTGCTGGGGGCGCTGCATCTTTAATGGATGTAGGTGGTTCCATAGCAAATGTTGATCCGTGACAGCAACACACCCTCTCCTCAGGTGACTTGGTGAGCCCCACTTCACTTCGGTGTCCTGCATCTCTTGTCCTTTGTACATTGCATTTTGAGGTATAGACGGGGCTTTGTTGCCGGATATGTCTTAGCACTCTTTTTGTAATGTTAGAGGCTCCGTAGACATAGTGCGGGTTTTATCTTGTTTTGGGAAGGTTGAACTAAACTTGTTGTAATTGTATCATTTGTACCACTTTAACTACAGATGTATAGTGTACTATTTTGGAGACTTGTTAATGACGTAACTAATGGAAATGAACTGGTGTAATTTACTCAATCTCTTACTGTCTAATTTATGAAATATATTCTTCTCTCTATTCATGGGTGAGTTGGGTAGACAACATTTTGCAAGCTTGATCGATCAGGGTAACCCTATTGAGCGTCGGTCGCGCTCTCCAAGGTCGAGGCGTGACAAGCTTGGTATCAGAGCTTAAATTTTTAAAGTGTCCTAGGATGTATCAGAGAGGTGCCTAGTAAAGTCCTTCTTATTGGTGTGTTATCGACCACATCTATTAGTAGGAGGCTACATGGGCATTTAGGAATAATACTCTTCTGTGATGTTCTAGATCATGCGATAGAGCTGATCGTAACATTGTTACTCCTCTAACTCGTGCATTGCTCTTATTTTTAGTACATGGCTCTTAGGAAGAAATCATGAACTGGACAAGGAGCCAATGCCACCCCAGCAGTGGCAGTCGATTCTTTACTTGATGATGCGGGTGAGCGCCCGAGGGGTGAAGATTCACCCCACTACGAGACCCTCTGATTCTACTACTCCTTATCAGACTGCATTTATCCCTACACCTACTGAGGATGCAACAATCGCTCAAAATGATATTCAAGTTCCACCTCCAGCCCCACCTTCCCATCCCCGTCCTTTGCTTAGTCTTCGGTTAGTGCATATCCGTCAGGGCCCACTCAGCAGCAATGGAGTCATTTTAAGCCCAGCCAAGGCAACATGGGATCCTACCAGCAGGGTCATCCTGGTGGGAGACTTCACCAACTGCGGAGGCCCCTATGCCCGAGTTGTGGGAAGATGAACTTTTGGACCTTCTTCATGGACCAACCCATATGGTACGGGTGTGGTATAAGGGGTCAGATTCAGAGGGATTGTTGTTCATCCCACTAGAGCATGGGCAGGGGTGCTGCGTGGCCAGCTAGTTATGTATCTACTACATCCGCGGAACCTCCTCCGGCTCGAGGCCCTCCAGCACCCGCATGGTGTGGTGTATCTAGGGGTGGTGTACAGAGTTCGGGAGGACCCAACAGTTTCTATGCTATGAAGGGTCGCCGGAGTTCAGAGGATTCTCCAAATGTCTTCACATGTATGTTGGCTGTCTAATCTCATGATGTGTATGCTCTTATTAATCCAAGTCCCACTTAGTCCTATATCACTCCTTATGTTGCTATGGAATTTGGGATAGATTCGGAATAACTTCATGAGCCGTTCTCGATATCTACTTTAGTTGGTGAGTCTATTGTGTCCGCGCGGGATTATAGGGATTGTGTTGTCACTGTGAGTGGTCAGGACACCATGGCCGATCTCATTTAATTGGAGATGGTTGATTTTGATGTAATCATGGGGATGGACTGGCTTTATTCATGTTTTGCTAAGCTTGATTGCCGAACAAGAAACGTTAGATTTGAGTTTCCAAATAAGCCAGCTATTGAATGGAAGGGGGATAATATGGTGCCGAAGGATCGATTTATGTCATTCCTTAAGGCCACCAAGATGATCAACAAGGGGTGTATTTACCATTTGGTCCAGGTTATGTACACCAACGCTGAGGCACCTACCCTTGAGTCTGTACCAGTTGTTAATGAATTTCTAGAGGTGTTTCCGTATGAACTTCCTGGGATCCCGCTAGACAGGGAGAATTATTTTGGAATTGATGTGATGCTAGGTACGCAGCCTATATCTAATCCACCTTACCAAATGGCACCTGTAGAGTTGAGGGGGCTAAAGGAACAATTAAAGGATTTGTTAGATAAGTGTTTCATCCGGCTGAGTGTGTCGCCTTGGGGAGCACCGGTTCTTTTTGTAAGAAAGAAAGATGGGTCACTGAGAATGTGTATTGATTATGATCATCTTAACAAGGTCACGATCAAGAATAAGTACCCATTGCCAAGGATAGATGACTTGTTTGATCAATTGCAGGGTGCTAAGTATTTCTCCGAGATTTATTTGAGATTTGGGTATCATCAACTGAAGATTAGTGAGCAGGATATTCCGAAAACAACTTTCAAAGCCCGGTATGGACACTTTGAATTTCTTGTAATGTCTTTTGGGCTAACAAATTCCCTGGCAACTTTCATGGGTCTTATGAACTGAGTTTTCAAGTCGTTCCTCGACTCTTTTGTGATAGTGTTTATTGGTAATATCCTTGTATATTAACATAGTCGAGAGGACCATGTCGATTACCTTAGGGAAGCTATAAAAACTCTACGTCAGCACCTGTTGAATGCGATGTTTTCAAAATGTTAATTTTGGCTTCAATCTATCACATTCTTGGGCCATGTCGTCTCTAGAGAAGGAACTAAGGTTGATCCTCAAAAGATTGCAGCTGTGAATAATTGGTCTAGACCTACAACTCCATCATAGATTCACAGTTTCTAGGGCTTAGGTGGGTATTACAGGAAATTTGTGGAGGGGTTATCCACTCTTTCCTATTGACTAAATTGACGCAGAAGACAATTAAGTTTCAATAGTCGGATGTTTGTGAAAGGAGCTTCCAAGAGTTGAAATCAAGATTGACCATGATATCGAAGTTGACCTTACCAGAAGGTACAAATGGGTTTCTGGTATGTTGTGATGCTTCAAGAATTAGACTTGTGGTGTATTAATGCAACATGGAAAGGTGATAACTTATTCTTCTAGGCAACTCAAGAAACATGAAAAGAACTATCCAACACATGACTTAGAGCTTGCAGCGGGGGTATTTGCATTGAAGATTTGGCATCATTATCTGTATGGGTTCCATGTTGATATATTCACATACCACAAGAGCATTCAATACATATTCAAATAGAAGGAACTGAATCTGAGGCAGAGAAGATGGATTGAGTTACTCAAGGATTACGACATCAATTTTATGTATCATCTGGGGAAGGCTAATTTTGTAGCGGGTGCTCTCAACTGAAAATATATGGGTAGTTTGGTTCACTTCGAGGCATATCAAAGGCCATTGGCCAAAGAGGTTCATCGCTTGGCTAGTTTGGGAGTTCGTCTCGCGGATTCTAGTGAAGGAGGAGTGATTGTGCAAAATCATCGCTTGTTGTGGAAGTCAAGGAAAATCAATACAACGACCCATTTTTGGTACAATTGAAGGAGGGTATTAAAAAACATAAAACCATTTCCTTTTCTCTTAGCATGAATGATGGTACACTAAGGTACTAAGGGCGACTATGTGTTCCAAATGTGGATGGTCTCCGGGAAAGAATCATGACCGAGACTCACACTTCTAGGTATTCCGTGCACCCATGCTCTGCAAAGATGTACAATGATCTTAAGGAAGTCAAATGGTGGAACGATATGGAGAGGAATTTAGTGGACTTTGTTGCAAGATGTCCAAACTTTCAACAAGTGAAGTCCGAGAATCAAAGACCCGGTGGGTTGGCATAGAACATAGAAATTCTGATGTGAAAATGGGAGATAATCAATATGGACTTTGTGGTCGGACTACTTCGCACTCCTCACAAGTGTGAATCAATTTAGGTAATTGTGGATCGACTCAGGAAATCAGCATACTTCATACCTGTTAAAGCTACCGATACATCAGAAAAGTATGCTCAGTTGCTTGTCAAAGAAATAGTCAGGTTGCATGGCACTCCAGTTTCCATCATTTCTGATCGGGGGAGGGGAGGGGGGACAGTTTACAGCTAGCTTTTGGAAGAAATTTCAGTAAAGGTTGGGCACCCAAGTAAATCTTCATAAAACTTTCCATCCACAGATCGACGGGCAAGTATAGTGGACTATTTAGACACTCGAGGACATGTTTCACGCTTGTGTTATTGATGGCAAAGGTTGCTGGGATGATCATTTGCCGTTCATAGAATTTGCCTTAAATAATAGTTGTCATACAAGCATTCAGATGGAACCGTTCGAGGATCTTTATGGTAAGAGATGTTGATCTCCCGTTGGATGGTTCGATATTGGGGAAGTAGAGCTGATAGGACCAGAACTTGTACATCAGGCTATGGAGAAGGTTAAGATCATTAAGGAACGCTTAAAAACTGCACATAGTCGTCAAAGTCCTATTCTGATACATGTCGTATGGATTTGGAGTTCCAAGAGGATAATTGGGTATTATTGAAGGTTTCCCCTATGAAGGGGCCATGCGGGTTGGTAAGAAAGGAAAATTGGGTCCGAGGTATGTCGGACCATACAAAATCATTCAAAGGATTGGCCAGGTGGCTTTTAGGCTAGAACTACCTCTAGAAATGTCTTTAAAGCCCCCGATGTTCCATCTATCCATGTAGAAGAAGGTGGTTGGAGATCCGTCACTTATTGTTCCAGTTGAGACTATAGAGGTTAATGAAGTACTGACTTATGAATAAATTCCAATTTCCATTCTTTATAGGCAAGTCCGGAAGTTGAGAAATGAAGAGAATACCTCCGTGAATGTGCGATGGCAAAACCAACAGGTTGAAGAGGTCACCTGGGAAGCCGAGGAAAAGATGAAGAAGAAGTACCCTAATATATTTTATATGTAATTGAATCCATGATGTTAAGAGCTAACTTCTACAAATTATGTTCCCCCTGTACAACTTATGTTAAGAATACTCCCTCTTGGTAATGCAATGTTTATGGCATTGTTGCATGTGTTATTTCCTTATTATTTTACATCATGGTGTTGTGGTTATGTTGTTAGGATTGATTTCTGGGAGTTAGTCAAAAAAGATTTGGGATTGTTGGTGTGTCAAGTAACAGCTGAATCGTAGTAGATGTTATGGCAGATTTTGACCCTCATTCGAGGACGGATGATCCTAAGCGAGGGATGATGTAAGGCCCCGTAAAAATTTCACCTAAAACCAGGGGTTTCATGGTGCCAAGGTAGACGTACGAACCTTTTGGGTTGAACAGAGCGTTTGGGGAGTTGAAGAAATATTTTATCAAAGTAGGGCATTTTTGCGGTCTATTCTGCAGTCGTAGAACTGATCTACGGACTGCAGATATGCCACTGAGTGAAGCAGCGAATTGGGAAAATTTGGGATAATATTTTGCGATCAATTATGCGGCTGCATAATCGTTTTACGGGAAGCACATTCGTCACAGAAGCCAACATGAAAAACTTCAGAAAGAGATTTTGCGGTCCATTATGCGACTGCAGACCAGCCGTAAACCCAACCCGAACATTTTAGTTTTGGGTCCTTTTTTGTACTATCCCCTTTATGGGCCGCATACCTATTTTACGGTCTAATCTGTGACCGTAGACCCGACTTCGTAGATTTTATGTTTGGAAAACATCACCCGACCCCATTTTTATAAAAACCACTTGGGGTCTTTTTTGGCTGGTCCTAACTGGTATTTTAGAGAGAATAAATTGGTCTAGAGTGAGGAGGGTATCCCTAAGCGAAGTGTTTACCAACTATGGCTCATGTCTTGAAGAATTCACAAGAAATAGTCACAATTTATTCATCATAGAGGTAAGATCCTACACCATAACCCTCAATTTCGTGATTTAACGAAAAATAGGTATTAAGGCAAGCAATTCTTGGGCATGAGAGCGTTTCTATGCATGCATGTACAATCATGAGTTGTGGGAAGGTAGTTGAGCCCAAATGGGAAGACCTTAGGTTGCGGGGTGAAGTATATCCACCATAGGAGAAGCTAGAAATCATAATGCACGCGTAGTGTTTGCCAAAATGCTCACACGAGCTAGAAACATGAACTTCTTCCTAATTTATGTTCAATTTTGCTATATCTCTAAACATATCAAAGTTTCTAGGATTTCAAGAACCGTGTACTAAATTAATAAAATCTCAAAGCGAGGTATGTTGGCTAAACATCTCTCTTAGAATTGAATTCCCACGACGTTCTTGTAAGTCCCGAGTTGTTCATTATGAATTGACTATTCTGATCAAGTTTGGTGTTGAAAGATGTATATATGAATATGTTCAAAATGTGTTCCGGATATTTTTATCATATTATGTTATTCTTCAGGAGCATGTTCAAAGTATGAGTATGGATTAAAATGTTGTGACTTCAAGTCAAGCCCGAATGAAAGTTATTACGCCAAATTGTGTAATGAATCCTATGTGCCTAAGACTCTTATTTTGCTCACATGTGTATTTAAAGTCTTACTTTGAAAAGCCTTGTTGTTGATGACCCGTGATGATATTTGAAAGTGAAAGAAGGGAGTATGAAATATGAAGTACGACCAATGTGCCAAGAATGATATTGAGTTATGGCCAATGATGCTAATGAAATGAATGATATGTAAAAGAATATGAAATGAGTGGTAAATCCTTTTAATAATATGTGCTTTGGGAGTATCATTTAGCTACCGTGAAGGGTAGGTTAAAATAACCTAACCCCGAAGCTACACGTGTCGGTGTAAGAGTGATTGAGGGGTAAACTTCCCGTGTTAAAGTGATGAGGTTGTTTCCCCTTATATGGGATGAGGTTGATGTGTTGACATATTTCCCCTTAAATGGGATGACAATATTGCTAACAACATGTGATGTGATGTCGACCCACACGACATTGTGGTGAGACGGCTTAGCCAATCGGGCGGAGATCGGATGCCATGTCATGCACATGGTGGTATGGTGAGTGGATGTATTGGGTGAGACGGCTTAGCCGATCGGTCTAAGATCATACTCCGTGCTAAAAATAAGGGGGTGTATCGGTGCTAAAAATCTCCCAAATTAAAAAGATTGAAACTTACTTGAAATTACTTTTCCTTTAATTCGACACCTTGGGTTGTTTGAGTCTCTCAATGATTTCATGTTTCTTTCTCCATTTATTGTTATTCGTTATATTTAGAGGGTGTTTAGTTTTACATACTAGTACTATTCCATATGTACTAACATCCCTTTTGCTGGGGGCGCTGCATATTTAGTGGATGCAAGTTGTTCCATAGTAGGTGGTGTTGTTCGTAACAGCAACACACCCTCTTCTCAGCTGACTTGGTGAGCCCCACTTCACTTTGTGGTCCTGCATCTCTTGTCCTTTGTACATTGAATTTTGAGGTATAGCCAGGGCTTTATTGCCGGAACCGTCTTAGTACTCTTTTGGTTATGTTAGAGGCTCCGTATGTAGACATAGAGCGGGTTGTATCTTATTTTGGGAATGTTGAACTAAACTTGTTGTAATAGTATCATCTGCTCCTCTTTAACTACGAATGTATAGTGTGCTGTTTTGGATACCTTTTAGCGACATAACTAATGGAAATGAACTGGTGTTATTCACTGCACCTCTTACTCTCTAATTAATGAAATTTATTCTTCTCTCTATTCATGGGTGAGTTGGGTAGATGGCATTGCGCACACTTGCTCGACCGAGGTAACCATTTTGAGCACCAGTTGCGCTCCCCAAGGTTGGGGCGTGATAGCATGCCCCCAAGAAATAGCGGCGTCAGTACGAATAATGTACTGAGTATGTTAGGCATGAAAATCAGTATATAAAAGACATGAAAGAAACATGAATCAAAGGACGCACTTGTAAGTCTGAATAGCTTTGTAAATCATGAAACATTTATAATGTCATGAATATGCGTATAAAGTCATATCAAGCATATCTATATGCATTCATAACATCATCAAACCTCTGGGACATCACATCATATCATCTCAGCATCAGTGGGCTAAATCGTCAATGTATACCAACTGGTCAATTGATGGTGTGTATATAACGTTGTAACCTTTACCCATACCCTATATTTATATAATATACATGTATATAATTCCATCTGGTCATGGGTCAATGTACATGTTTAAATGAATGCAATGCATACATAAGTAAGTCAATTAGATCTCTCGGAAAGTAATAAGCTCAATATGCCTTCGGGTAATATCATGAAATAAATTTTCTCAACTTACATATTTTCCGAAACCCATGAACAAACCATATTATAATAGGACACATGGGTAAATCAATAACATAGGCACCCCTAATACTTCTAAGAATAGAGTCATTTATGAAAGTTGTGCGTTTGCTCCTTTTGTTTGTATAATATGGACCATGCCAAAAGAAAAGAAGAGATAGTCTTAACATACCTTGTAACAATCTGTCCATTAATGACGTTGAACTCCACTCGTTGCACCGTAATATACCCAATGATAATGACGTTATGGTTAAACTATGAAAGATACAATTATCGTACAACGAACGATAAGCTTATTTTATATTAAAATGGGTAGCACCACCCTTGATTTTATTAATTTCCTCAAGCCTACAATAGGCATAAATAATTGTTATAACCAGCCATCTACTCAACAACAAGGTAACAAGGGCAAGCTGGATTTCAAATTACTAAACGACACATTTCTAACTTCTATTTTCTTTCAAATCAAGCAAAACAACAAAACAATATGTAAATAAGCTCCTCGAGTAACCCAACCATGATTTCAATTTAGAAATATGATCATCACAACCCAATAATGGTGTGACAACAATAACAACCAACGAGCATTAAACTCGGTTTTACAATATCAAAAATAGTTCTCCAACACTTCTCTTCTTCCAACTACATCAACCGCAATAGCAATAGTATTCTTAATTTTGTTTTTACTTATTTCCAGCCATAAAACATCAAAAATTCAACTCCAATATAGTCTAGCAACTACAATACGTGAACATGAAGTTCAACCTACTCCACAAGTTTCCTTTATTAAATCAACTAGATATACATATATGATCTTAAATACATATATGATCTTAAATACATATATGATATTAAATACATATAGAAGAAGTTAAACCTTACCTTGACCGCAAGAATACTCGTCCAACTAAGCTTTACTTCAATCTCAAATAAGTTCTTTACCCCAAAACCAAAAAGTAGAGAGATAAATAGGCGATCTTGATCTTCCAAGAGAGAAATTACCTCACCAACTTGTGGATTTGGTCTTGAACCCTAGGATAATGTTGAGAGAGGTTTTGGGATTATATTTTCGATCTTCTTCATGTTTTAATAAAGAGAAGAATTCTAAAATATTATCTAAGTGAATAGAGACATATATATGTATGAATGGCCCCATTAATAGGCTAGGGAAGATGGGTCTTGGGCTACCCCAAAACTTGCCCATCTCTATCCTTTACCTTTCCCTTTTAATTTGGCCCACAAACTTTAACTAGGTGATGCACCAACTTAATCAAGTAGGTTATACATGTAATTTATTTTTCCATTTTTAAACATGTGTCTCATATTCTTTACATAATTTAGACATGTGTTGAGTAGCTCAAGCAAGTAGGAAAGAACGTAAGTTGGTGAATTTATACGGTCAAAACTAGAAATGGCCGATTTTGAGGTCTCGATGACATTCCGAGCCTGGCCTCGATGGCATCAGAGCAGAATCCGAGGATCAGTCCCGAGGTGCATTCCTCGAGGAACGATATCGAGGGATCGATATACCTCGAGAAAAAATAAAAGCGAAGACCGTCGTGGAAAGTCGGGAAACTTCTAAAAACATGTGGTTAAAGATGACAACGCTTGCGAGAATAGTACAAGTTTGTACCAGACCATTAAATAGTTGTACTAGCTATATTTCTTTGTAATAATTATACATTAACCATGTTGTGATTGTTCCTCCTATATAAAGGGGACCCTTATCATTTTTTGGACACACGATATTGAACACATGATATTCAATACAAGAACATTCTCTACTTTCTAACTTAAACATACTCTATAACTGTTCCATTGATTTATTGCTTCCATTTATTGTGTTCCATTAATTGTTCTTCATTTATTGCTCGTTATTGATCATAAAAGTCCATCCTCGAGGCCCCCAATACTGTTATTCCTCCATCGATCGCCCCCAGCTAGGCATACTAGCTCGACCTCGAGGCCCAGCTTCGGCCAGCTCAAGACCCCGTCTCACCATTGCTCGGTTTGCGTATCACCATTGTTCCTTGCTTTTATCTAATTTTCCTAACTCACACTTAGCATTTATTGCCTAAAAATTGGTATTAAAATAAATCACATATTTTTTGAACCACAAAATCAAATATAATTGTAATTACCATTTTCAAGGTAAACAGTGAAGCATGCCACCGTGCGGCTGAAAATAATACTGATTGTGTTAGTGTTGCGTTACTGAAAAACGCAAGTTAGTCTTTACACTTTTTCTTGTCCAAGAATCTTTGATTTCAGGTCAAAAATGTCTAACTCAGTGAATGAACATGAAAATAACGGTCCTGAGGATCATGGAGAGAACGGTGTGGTTGTTTCAATCGCCGGTGTACCACTGTAAAACCCCGAGGACACACAAGCACCAACCCCCGTGGACGTGGGCTCACGTAACGCCCGGCATATTGATATAAGCTTCCATACCGATGGGAGTATACGCTGGGGAAATCAACATGATGCGCAGAAAACTCCAGCTCGGAAGGAAAGGGAAGTTATCCTTCACTTCATTTTTGAAATGTTACAGGCACAACAAATGGAAATTGCTCGACTACAAAGCCATCAAAAAACTCCAAGCACAGCACAACTGGAAGTGGCTCCTTGAGTCGAACAGGCACCAAAAAAATTGAGCAACAACGAGTCAGCAGCCGACCCCGCTATTATGAAGATGCTCGAAGACCTAACAAAAAGGATTGAATCAGGCGAAAAGAAGAAAGAAGCCAACGACAAAAAGGTGGAGACCTAAAACTCGAGGGTCGATCAGATCACGCGTGAGCCCCCAATTCTGAAGGGTGTAGATTCAAAGAAGTTCGTGCAAAAGCCATTCCCATCGAGTGCTGCTCGAAAGCCCATCCCGATGAAATTCAGAATGCCCGATCTCCCGAAGTACAACGGGACCTCGGACCCCAATGAGCACATCACTACTTATACTTGTGCTGTAAAAGGAAATAACCTGAAGGACGACGAGATTGAATCCTTCCTGTTGAAAAAATTTCGAGGAACACTATCAAAGGGGGCCATGATGTGGTATCACAACCTACCTCCAAATTCAATAGACTCGTTTTCCATGCTGGTAGACTTTTATATAAGCACATGCCGGTGCCATCAAGGTTGCTATGATGAAATTAGACGAGATGCTAAGGGAATTTGTATCTTGCTTTCAAATGGAGCGAATAGAATTACCACCAGTCTCCGATGACTGGGCAGTGCAGTCCTTCACTCAAGGCTTGAATGAACGAAGCTCCCTCGCTTCGAAACAACTAAAGCATAATTTGGTTGAATATATCGCCATAACTTGGGCGGTTGTCCACAACCGATATCAGTCAAAGATCAATGTCGAGGACGACTAGTTGGGAGCCCCCTTGCACTTAGTGTATCCTCGCAGGCTCTTTGCGAAGGAATCAAAGTCTATTGATAGGGAGCCGAGATCAAGCAAAGAAAGATATCAGCCATATGCCAAAGATCGGAGAGACACTCCGAGACGAGATGTACCTCAAAATAACCAGAGGATAATTCGAGGACAGAGTTCTCGGGGACTTATGAGCAGAACCAGGTTTTTGAGGTCGATGGAGGCACCCCGATTATCGGAATACAACTTCAACATCGATGTCTCAAACATCATATCGGTCATGGGCAAGAATAGAGATACCAGGTGGCCGAAACCCACGCAGTCAAATCCTACCCAAAGGGACCCCAGCTTAATGTGTGAATACCACGGCATCCGGGGTCATTGGACCGAGATTGCATGCAGCTTCGAGAGGAGGTGGCTTGGTTGATCGACGAAGGACATCTTTGAGAATTCCTCAGCGATCGAGCCAAGAGCCACTTTCGAGAAAGGGAGGCTAATAGGAGGAACGAACCAAAAGAACCTAAGCACATTATTCACATGATCACTGGAGGAACTGACGCTCCCAAAGGACCAATGAAAAAACGGACAAAAGTATCCACCGCAGCGAAAAAGAAAACTCGGAGTTATGTGCCCGAGGACATCCTTGCATTCAGTGAATAAGACTTCGAGACCTTGTCTCAACCACATACTGATGCAGTGGTAATTTCCTTTCTCTTGAATAACATTCAAATTAAACGTGTGCTCGTGGATCGAGGTAGCTCGGACAATATAATCAGGTCGAAGGTGGTGAAGCATCTTGGGCTGCTCGATCAAATCATACCCACCTCTCGAGTCCTCAATGGATTCAATATGGAAAGCAAGGCAATGGTGGGGGAAATCATCCTCCCGGTAAACATGGCCGGAACCGTTCAAAACACCAAGTTTCATGTCATCAAAAGTGACATGAGATACAATGCCTTGCTTGGAAGGCCGTGGATACACAACATGAGAGCAATACCAACAACTCTTCAGCAGATGATAAAGTTCCCAACAAAAGATGGTGTAAAAATAGTATATGGAGAGCAGCACGCGGCGAAAGAGATGTTCGCGGTGCACGACATGGCACCAACATCCATACCCTCCACTTCAGAGGATCCAGAGGACAAACAGGTCTCCGAGGATGATGAAGAAGAATTCCTCGCTCCCCGAACCTTCGTTGCCCCCCGAAGAATCGGACGCAACAAAATCAACGATTGAAGAGCTAGAGCAAGTTGTTTTGGTCGGACATCTCCCAGATCGAAAGGTATACCTGGGAACGGAATTAAACCCCGAACTCAGGATAAAGCTCATTCAATTTCTTATTAACAACATCGAATGCTTTGCTTGGTCCAATTTAGACATGACAGGGATCCCGTCGGAAATAACCACTCATTGACTAAGCGTCCACCCACGGTTCAAAGAGGTAAAGTAGAAAAGAAGACCTCAGTCCGAGGTAAGACATGCATTCATCAAGGACGAGGTAACAAAACTCCTCAAAATAGGGTATATTAGGGAAGTAAAATATCCTGAATGGTTGGCTAATGTAGTAATAGTTCCCAAAAAGGGGAATAAATTAAGAATGTGCGTAGATTATAAAGATTTAAGCAAAGCATGCCCTAAAGATTCATTCCCATTGCCCAACATTGATCGCTTGATTGATGCCACGACTGGCCACGAGATCCTCACTTTCTCGACGCCTTGTCCGGGTATAATCAAATTTAGATGAACCCCGAGGATAGGGAAAATACTTCGTTCATAACGAAGTATGGTACGTACTTCTATAATGTGATGCCCTTCGGGCTAAAAATGTGGGAGCCACGTACCAACGCCTAGTTAATAAAATGTTCGAACATCAAATAGGCAAATCCATGGAAGTTTACATTGATGACATGCTAGTTAAATCCCTCCGCGCAGAGGACCATTTGACTCATTTGCAGGAGACACTCGACATCCTTAGAAGCTACAACATGAAGATCAATCCCGAGAAATGTGCCTTCAGAGTAGGTTTGGGAAAATTTTTGGGCTTCATGGTGTCAAACAGGGGGATGGAGATCAATCCCGACAAAATCAAGGCCATCAAAGAAATCACGATGGTAAACAATGTGAAGGCCGTACAACGGCTGACTGGGCGGATAGCGGCCCTAGGCCGATTCATCTCGAGGTCATCAGACAAGAGTCATCATTTCTTTTCACTACTCAAAAAGAAAAACAGCTTCGAGTGGACACTAGAATGCCAACATGCCTTAGAGGAGTTGAAGCAATATCTATCGATCTCACCTTTACTCCACACCCCGGAGGAGGGTGAAACGTTGTACTTATATCTGGTCGTATCTGAGGTAGCGGTAAATGGTGTGCTGGTTCGGGAGGAACAAGGTACGCAATTCCTTTTTTACTATGTATGAAGGACCCAGAGAGATGCCGAAACCAGGTATCCACACTTAGAAAAATTAGCTTTTGCATTAATAAGTGCATCTCGAGAATTAAAACCTTATTTTCAATGCCATCATATATGTGTTTTAACAACATATCCCCTCCGAAGCATATTGCATAAATCCGAATTATCGAGCCGACTAACCAAATGGGCCATCGAACTCGGGGGGTATGACATCGAATATCAGCCCCGAACGGCTATCAAGTCCCAAATTCTGGCAGACTTCGTGGCCGACTTTACGCTCGCCCTTGTGCCTGAACTAGAGAAAGAACTTCTACTAAAATCGGGCACATCATCTGGGGTATGGACCCTATTCACCGATGGTACCTCGAACGTGAAAGGGTCTGGGCTCGGCATAGTTCTAAATCCACCTACGGGCGGCATGATTAGACAATCTATAAAAACTGCAGTGACTAACAACGAAGTCGAGTATGAGGCTATGATTGCAGGTCTCGAATTGGCCAAAGGTCTGGGAGTAGAAGTCATCGAAGCAAAATGTGATTCCCTTCTGGTGGTGAACAAGGTAAATGGGAGCTTCGAGGTCCGAGAAAACAGAATGCAAAGATACCTAGACAAACTTCAAGTCACTTTACGTCATTTCAAAGAATGGACTCTGGTCCACATACCCCGAGAGAAAAATAGCGAGGTCGATACACTCGCAAACCAGTGATCATCCGTCGTAACTCATGTCCAACGCATAGGCGTGGTGACGAGTGCCTATGCCTTGCGGTCAAGCATGCCCGTGAGTCATTTGTGATGAAACTTACTATGTTCTTGATATTCTCCGCCTTGTGAGTAATTGGTGAATTAAAAAGTGATACCTTGATGTTGTTTCATGACGTGAAGAGTTATTGAGTGATTTATTTCAGTTGAGGCTTACATTGTTGAAATGGTAATTCTGATGCGAGGTTGGTTATAGCTGAGACCCTTGTTGGGCATTTGTTGGTGTTGTAATTGATGATTTCTCCTTGCCGGGGCAACAAAATTGTATTGATGTATTTCCATGCACTTGAGACTTCTTAGAGTTGACTTTCACATTATGTTGTTGCTTTGTGTTATCATATACGCACGAGGGGACATTCCGTTCCGAGTGATTGTGTGGTTATGCACGAGGGGACATTCCGTGCCGAGTGTTATTATATATGCACGAGGGGACATTCCGTGCCGAGTGATTGTGAGGTTATGCACGAGGGGACATTCCGTGCCGAGTGATTGTGAGGTTATGCACGAGGGGACATGCCGTGCCTTTTTCTGTTCATTATCTGTTGAGGAGTTAAATTCCTGCCTTTATTTCTTTTACATATCAATTGCTGCCTTGTTCTGCCATGCTAGCAATTGTTGTCCCTTTTACCCCCAATATGTCCTCCCGTATCTGTCTTACTTTCTTATTTCTGTTGCCATCCTTCCTGTTATTATATAAAGCTGTACAGGTACATATGTTGTTGTTGGTCCTAGCCTCGTCAATACTTCTCCGAGGTTAGGCTCGACACTTACTCAGTACATGGGGTAGGTTGTACTGATGCTATACCTGCACTTCTTTATGTTGTTCAGACTACGCAGCCGGACCCGGTGATCACTGACGATTGGAGCTTCACTCAGCGCATCCAGGGACATCAAGGTAGACCCGCAGACGTTCGTGGGCCTTGACGTCACCTTCTACTATTCACTTTCAGCTCTGTCTTACTTTGTATTAATCTCTTAGACAGTTCGTGAGTATGTGACACCAGTTCTGGGATTTGTATATGGGTTTTATTTCGAAAAGTGCTATGTTGTATGTAGGTTATTTTGTTAAATTTCATTGTGGGCCATCGGTGCCTTAGTTATCCTGTTCGTTTTAGTTGTTAATGAGTTTTATTTAGTTCAAACGTTGGCTTGTCTAGCGGGTTCAACGTTAGACGCAGTCATGGTCCGAAGGTGGGATTTCGGGTCGTGACAAGTTGGTATCAGAGCCCTAGGTTGCTTAGGTCTCACAACTCGCGGACAAACTTGGTAGAGTCTGAGGGATCGGTACGGAGACGCCTGTACTTATCCCCTAGAGGCTACAAAGTTAGGAATAACTTCACATCTTTCATTCTCTGTCGTGCCAATTGAATTCTGAATGCTAATTAAGTCTCTATTTTACTCTCTCGCAGATGGCGAGAATGCGTGCTTCCTCATCGACTGACCAGCAACCTGATCCTCCTATTACACCTCCTACGAGGGGCCGAGGCCGAGGCCGTGATAGAGGCCGAGGCAGAGCTAGAGCAGCAGCTC
>MDKH01109747.1:0-11467 GCA_005239495.1 Nicotiana undulata
CGCCGCAACAATATAGCGCTTGGGCTGTAGGATCCCCTCCGGAGTCTGTACACCCCCAGTGGGCGCAATCGACTATTATATGGATCGGGTTGCACGCCGCAGCATATGTATATATTATATGGGTCGGGCTACACGCCGCAACACACACACACACACACACACACACACACACACACATATATATATATATATATATTGAATCGGGCTGCACGCCGCATCAGTTGTGAGATACCTGGTACTTGTTGAGTGAGAGTGCTTAGTTTGAGCCTGGGATTATGACAGTGGAGTCACGAGTGACTGAGAGACCTTGATTATGAGTGATACTGTGCCTGAGGGGCTACTACATTATGAAATTATTGTTTTCTTACTCTTCTTTACACTGAGCCTTTTTATAAAAGTTGAAATACCGTTTTATGAAATTATGGTGTTTAAATGCTCGTCACTGCACTCAAGTTTTTAGTTACTTTGGTTACTTACTGAATTGGTGTACTCACGTTACTCCCTGCACCTCTGCGTGCAGATCCAGGTACCGGACCAACTCGCTAGTTGACTTCTCAAATACATAAAATAACCGGCTTGGTAGTTGCAGTTATAGACCAATTAGCTTGCCTCAGTATCTAAGCCTTTTGAAGCGCTTGAACATAATTTTATGAGATTCATATGCTTTGTTATTAGTTAGCATACTTTAAATATATATGCACTTGTCTAATAAACTTAGTTTGACTTAACAAAGTTTCATGAAATATTAGCCTATTTTTATTTAATTTCTTAAATATTTTTATATTCAAGAAGATCAATCTGTATAGCAATTCTCTGTTAGCTAGCAGTATGAGTATGCAACAAATCAGTTCTTCAGTGTTAGCTTAAATGTTTAAAATTCAAAATCTAGCACGCTTTATTGTACTACATACTCTCTTTATTTGATAGCAATTTCTCACATTTATTCGTCCACTTTCAATAAAATACTTTCATATTTTATTCATTCATTAGATTACAATCGCAAGAAATTGTGTTTATGTTTACTTCGAAAAAATACGAGTAACAATGAAATTTGATTTGTGATTTTAAAGATGTGTGATCTAATCCAATACTAATTAATAAACAAGTAATATTGAGTATAAGTGAGAAGAATTGATGAACCAAACCGGTGTTGCTAGAGCAGTAGAGACCTAGAGCTCGATATTCTCGATGACCTCGAGGTGGATTAGAGATGATAAAGCAAGAATAATAAAGTAAGAGCTATAAAGCTGAAGAACAATTCTGAAGTACAATAAACGAGAAAAGGAAGATAGTATATTCTTTTTTCAGTAATGAGATGATGTTTACAAATGATTGGGGTCCCCTTTATATAGGAGAGAAAACCCTAATATGGTACCCCCTTCGGTTCACCGTAAGTGACCACTTTGCTTTTAGCACGTCCATTAAGAAAATACTAAATTCTATACAAAATATCTATTATGACTAAACTACCCCTAATTAACTATTCAATGCGAGGAGTAAGAATTGTTTTTAGGGATATGTACATAAGGGTTATTTTGTAAAAATAAATTGAATTCTTTCTTGATTATATAAATAGATACTTATTTTGAAAAAACATGAAAAAGTAAACTGGCCACTTATTATGAACCGGAGGGAGTACATTTCTATTTAGGTTAAAGGATTCTATTGGTACAGCTGTATAACAACCTAGTACAGATTTATACGGATTCGTACAAATCTATCCCGAAATTTACGCCTTGATCTTTGTGCCTTTGAGAAATTCTCCCTCTTTCTAGAGTGTGTCCGAAATGATACTATCTCGAGATAGATCCTGCTGGGCCTTCGATTTGTTCCTCCGAGGTGTGCATGCTCCAGCCAGACCTAATCCCTACCTCGATTTGCTCGAACTCGAGCTCGGGGTACAATTAGGACCCCAAAATCGGGCTCTCCGATTTCGACCGTATACATCTAGTACCCGCATTTCTTAGAATGAAAAGATAAGAAACGATTTGATTCTCGACCCTTCGATGCCCCAAACATGATGTCAGTCTCGTGAGGTCAGCGGTTGGTGTGACTGACAGGTCGTGCAAAGGTCGCGTCTGCACAATCTTCGAAAAACCATTAATTAAAAGGTGGCTATTGGCCAGTTGTTTAGCTTCCCCAACACACACAAATGGCCTCTATAAATACTTCATCTCATTTCTTTGCAAACTTTACTCTCCACAACATACTCAAACCTATTATTTTCTCATTCTCTCTGCTTTTATCCCTCTATTGTGCCCATTTTACCATCAACTTTCTCATTTTATTCTAAATTCATACCAACAATGGCAAAAACTTCTAAGACAATTCCACAGAAAGAGAAGGCTTCTTCGTCTTCATGCCTATCCAAGAGAAAAACGGCGGTACCTCTTTGTATTGAGGAGTGCGCCCCCCGGCCTTGTGATACGTCTTCCGATTTTAAAATCGACAGATCTGCTTTGGTCCTGGGACGGTGTGAGCCCATGTCTCGGTATATTAGCTTAATAACCGAACTCAAACAGGTGAAGGCGGATTGTCGTTGGGATGACAAGGTGGTCGTGGAGATCCCTTCACCCGAAGAGGATATTGCCACTTACAAAGCAGGTTACCTAAGTGTGTACACTTATCCGTTCACCTTAGGTCCCATCGACCCCTTTTTCCCCCTCCTAGATCCAGTGATTCTCGACTTCTGCCGCCAGTATCAGGTGACGCTCGACCGAATTTACCCTTATTTTTGGCGAATTGTTAACCTGATTAGGTAGTTCTCGAGCAAGGTCGAGGGAATGTCTTTTACACTCGACCATCTGATCAGGCTATACAGCCCTCGCCTCTATCGAGGGGGCCTGATAAAGTTGCAATGTCGATCATCGAAGTCTTTTTTTGCCAATATCGATGAAAATAAAGATCGAGGGTGGATGAGTCTATTCATTTGAATCAGGAACTCCGACCTGATTGCTACTGAAAAGATGTCATTCCCAAAGGAATGGAATATGAAACGTAAGTACATGCTTATTGAGTGTGTTTCATTACTTTGATGTTCACGCTTTTCTTTTTTGAATTTACCCCTTTTTAATGATACATCTGTCGCTTGGCACCCTGGTGCGGTGACAGACCTTCCAGGCTGGGTTCGGCAACTAGCTTCCACTTCCTCATACGCCGAGCGCAGCTGGCGTGACTTGGCTAAAGGTTGATGGGAGGCCAAAAATCATAGTGAGTTTTTATTGTTTGCATATCCACCTCCCTTAGCGAAATACTTAATTTTACATTTATGCAGACCTCGAGGATGCTGTTTCAATGAGACCGACCCCACCTGGTGAAGAAGAAGCCCCAAAACCCGACAAGGACAAAAAAAGGAAGAAAGGGTCGCCGACGAACTACCCAAAGACAAAGAAAACCAAGCTTCGAAAGCCTAAGGCTGACAAGTGGCCTTATCTCAAGAAATTGTCGAGCGCCTTCGTGCTCATGACAAAGAAGGAGATGGCGCAGGGGGCGAGGATGATTGCTCGTTGATAACTCGAAAGAGAGGAAGCACTGATGCTTCGAAGGCTGGTGAACCGGAGGTTGCTGGTGCGACTCAATCTCGAGCTGAAGAGATATTTGAGGGGAGCTCAAGCAAAGTCCCTGAGCCGTCTAGTGACAAGAATGTGCCTTATCCCGAAAGGGACTTGGCCGATGAACTCGAAGAGCCCAACCCTGAGGTTCTTTGAAGGCGGGAGAATGCCCCGATAGAATCACTCTGGGAATTTGACGTGGATGATTCTCCGCAAGGCCCGGTGTTCTCTGAGGGGAAAATACGAGACGCCCAAGATATGAGGACTCCTGATGTAGGGACATCCCACGAGGATAATGACATCTTTCGGAAGTACCTCGCTGGAATCGAATAGGGCCCCGATCTCGGCGCTTCGTTCATCTTTGATGAGGCTGAGAAGCTTCGCAAACAGGTAACTCGTTTTAATAGTTATGTTCTGAGTTTTGATTTTTGCATTTCTGACTTTCTTTTTATTTTTGTGAGAAAGCCGTGGTGTTGTACAACCAAGCCTTTTTTAAGTCTCGGTCCAAGCTTGCCCGTAGCGAAGATGAGCTCAGGAAGCTTATGGCAGAGATGGACGATCTCAAGGCCCTCTACGCAAAAAGGGAGGGCGAAATCAACGAGCTCCAAGATGGTTTGGAGAAGTCTTCCCAAGATCGAATCGAGCTCCTCGAGCAGGTAATACAACCTTTGTTTTCCTTTCTAGTGTTTTACTCTTTTTAGTGTCTAACACATTTAACTTTGCAGTTCCAACAGAAGGCTGACTTAGTGGAGCAACTTCGGGAGGAGCTCAAAAGCAAAGAGGCTGAAATCCTCGAGTGAAGGCAACATATGGATCGCTTGGCATCCAAAAAAGACACTCTTTGGGAACAACTAGCCTCGGCCGAGAGCCAGTTTCGGAGTGAAAAAGAGGAGAGCCGTAAATTTAAGGAGCTTCATACTGAGACGGCCGCTGAACTTGCTAAGGCCAAGTCTGAAGCCGATGCGTTTGTGTCCTCCAATCGAACCACTGCTGCCACTGCCAATATTCGGGCTAAGGAGATATCTATTGTGGCCGAGCTCAAGTTGACATGTGCCACCAATCACGCTCGGGTGGAATCTCGAAGGCAAACTCTCGAGGAGGTGCATGCTAAAGGCTTTGACCTCTCTGTCGAAATCGAGAAGGTAAAGACTTTGGAAGAAGAGGCAACTGCATTGCTCTGCCAACGGTGCCGAAAGTGAGGGAGACGAAGCTGAAGTCCCCAAAGAGGAAAAGGCCCCCGAAGACCAGGCTACCGAAGATGTGGCTCCTGTGGGTACTGCCTCCGGGAAAGTGACCCCGAAAGTAGATTAGGTTCGTTTGTCTTCTTTATTTTGTCTAAGGGCCCCATGCAGGAGTTTTGTAAATGTACTTTTGAATCATATTTTGAATACAAAGAAATATTTTGCTTTATCTTCGTTTCGTGGAATATCCACTTATGAAACGCAATTTGATGTTGTAGACGATCAGTCCCGTTATTGGACTTAGAGTATAATACCCTTAGGTTTTGTATTTGATCAACGATCGATACTGGGTTACCTCGTAAGGTTCGATCTTCGGGCTAAACTTTTAAGTTGGTTTGACACTAGCTCGGGGTGAAGGGACCCTTGAGTCCGCACCAAGTAAGGTCTCGAGCACGGTGTGCTTCGGCGTTTAAGCTCTTTAAATATTGGCCCTTAGATTTTTTAATATCGGCCCTAAGGCTCTTTAGGTTGGCCCTTAGGCTCTTTTAGGCTGGCCCTTAGGTTCTTTTAGGCTGGTCCAATTCGGCCTCTAAAATGGCTATGATTTTTCCTCTTTCCGGATAAAGACTTAGTGAAGAATTTGGTATGCCTTAGCATGTGTTTTTTGTATTCGTTGGATTTTTCGAAGGTTCAATCGATTGGAACCTTGTTTGTAATTCATTGTGTAACGATAATTGAATACCTCTTTGAGGTTTTTTGGAAGGTTGATATTATCGAAGCCTCTGGGTTATTGGAGGGCTGGTTTTATCAAATCCCTTTATCATTTTCTTTTGCCGAGGGTAGCCTAATTTTACCGGTTTTTCGAAGTGTTTGAAGGTCTTTTGTTTTATGAAGGAAGTCGGACTTCTACGAGCTGCGTAATTTTGGTCGTAGCCTTTTTATATGACTGTAGTCTTTTCTATGGCCGTAGCCTTTTATTTGGACGTAGCCTTTAGTCCTCGAGTATGATGGCCTTGGACTTTATATCGAGGGGATGCCTTTTTGAGGTCTTATGAGTTCTAGTATGCCTCTTTGAGGTCTTATAAGTTCGAGTATGCCTCTTTGAGGTCTTATAAGTCCGAGTATGCCTCTTTGAGGTCTTATAAGTTCGAGTATTCGATAGCTCGATGTGTTGACCGTCGATGACAGTCCCCGAGCATTCGGGATGTATTTGGGTTCTTGAGTCGTTTCTTGTAGAATTATAAGTATGAAGTTTCGTATAATAGTAGACTTCTTTTGAGACACAAAGTGTTTTGATATAATAAGAGCGCTTCTTCGAATAATTGATACATGCGTACATGTTTTGCCATTGGGGGATCGACTACTCTATATGGACACGGTTCATTTGACCGTTTGGCCCATTACATCATTTTCCTATCGAGGCCCTCTTGGCATGAATTGCTTTATTCAAAAATGCGACCTCCGAGGTTGATACCCCCCAGCATTCGAGGTTGATTGAAAAGAAGCCTTGAATACTTGTTGAAGTTTCCTTAGGTAGCATATAAATGTTGCCTCGTTAAAAACCTTGCCGGTAAAACCCATTTGGGATAAACCCGATCCAAGGGAAAAAGAGTGCAACACATGCTTTAAAACCTAAGGTCTTCGAGTTGAAGGATGTTTCGATGTTTCCAATCGAACACCTGCAAGGAGTTGGTCTTAAATACAAATGAAAAAGGTGAGAAGGTTGTAACTTAGCAATAATAGCGTTTGGCTAATGATATATTCCAATTGTTTGGTAGTTGCTCACCTTCCATTGTGCTAAGTTTGTAGGATCCGTTATCTACTACTCCGAGGACACGGTACGGTCCTTCCCAATTAGGGCCTAGTTTCCCTTCATTTGGGTCTCGAGTATTGAGGGTGACTTTCCTTAAAACTAAGTCCCCGACTCTGAAATAACGAAGGTTCGTTCTTCTGTGTTGTTATACCTCTCTATCCTTTGCTTTTTCATGACCGTTCGAACTAATGCAACTTCACGTTTTTCATCTAGTAGCTCAAGAGAAGTGTTCATGGCCTCGCGGTTCAAAACCTCGATGGTATGCTGAAACCTGACATTGGGTTCCCCGACCTCGACAAGAATCAACGCTTCAGATCCATACACTAAGGAAAATGGGGTTTCCCCCATGCTCGACTTCGACGTTGTTCGATATGCCCATAGCATCTCAGGAAATACTTCTCTCCATTTCCCCTTTGCATCATCTAACCATTTCTTCAAGTTTTGAATGATAGTTTTGTTTGTGGACTCGGCCTGGCCATTTGCGCTTGGGTGATAGGGCGTTGATAGAATCCTTTTGATTTTATGGTCCTCGAGAATTTTGTCACTTTGCTGTCGATGAATGCTTCCCATTGTCGCATACTATTTTGGCGGGTATCCTGAACCGACATACGATGTGGTCCCATATGAAGTCGATGACCTCTTTTTCTCTTATTTTCTCGAAGGCATGCACTTCTACCCATTTTGAAAAGTAGTCAACGAGTCCATCACCCATTTCATGAATGGCCACGGGGATAGGATCGAATGGAGTTGTTCACCGGGCTGATGGATAATCGGAGCGAACCTTTGGCATTTATCGCACCTTCGAACGAACTCCTTAGTATATTTTTCCATGCTATCCTAGTAATACCCCGCTCTGATCACCTTGTGAACCAAAGAGTCGGCACTCGAATGGTTCCTACAAGTGCCTTCATGGATTTATCGTAGTACATAATCGGTATCCCCCGGTTTCAAGCATACTGCCAGTGTTCCATCAAAGTTTCTTCTATATAATGTTCCATTTTCGTTGAGTGAGAATCGAGCTGCTTTGCCCCTAAGGCCCTCGACTCTTTTGGGTCCGAGGGGAGCTTCCCGTGCTTCAAGTATTCGACGTACTTATTCCTCCAATCCTACGTCAAACTTGTTGAATTAATTTCCGCATGGCCTTATTTGACCACCGACCTCGACAATTGGACGACAGTCCCCGGGACAATATCATCTTTTTCAATGGATGACCCCAAATTTGCAAGTGCATCAGCCTCACTATTATGTTCTCGAGGTACATGGTCCAGTGCCCATTCCTTGAAGCGATGCAATGTCACTTGAAGTTTGTCTAAGTATCTTTGCATTCTATCTTCTCGAACCTCGAAGCTCCCATTTACTTGGTTTACTACCAAAAAAGAGTCACACTTGGCCTCAATGACCTTTGCTCCCAGGCCCTTGTCTAGTTCGAGACCTGCAATCATGGCCTCATACTCGGCCTCATTGTCAGTCAAGTTAGAAGTTTTGATAGATTGCTTGATGATACTGCCCGTAGGCAGTTTTAAAACAATACTGAGCCCGGACCCTTTCACATTCGAGGCACCATACGTGAAGAGGGTCCATACCCCTGAAGATGTACCCGATTTTAGCAAGAGTTCCTTTTCTACTTCGGGTACAAGGGCAGGTGTAAAATCAGCCATGAAGTCTGCCAAAATGTGAGACTTTATAGCCGTTCGGGGTTGATATTCGATATCATTGTCACGCCCCAAAACTGAGGGGCACGACCGGCGCTCAACCGGAGGACCCCAGTCAAGCGGACCTGGAATTGCCTTTCCTATCCCACGCGTTACCCCGTGATTTCAATATACATTATTCATGTGAAATAGCCATTTAGACTTAAGCATAAATTTACAACTTGAATTAATTTCTACTTTTTATCATTACCAACATATGATACCAAATACTTACAAAACACATACAACATTTACCAACGTGGATCACGATTCCAAACCGTACCATTACTAATACATATGTACACTACCCACATTGTGTCTACGGAGCCTCTACGAATACTAGGAACTTAACCAATACTTGCCGGTGACAAGGCCCCGGCTATACCTTACAATACACAATAAACTCAAAGAAGGTGGCATGAACCACACATGGCCACGAGAGGAAGTGGGGCTCCCCAATGCAGCTGATGGAATGGAGAGGAGGCACTATTGTCGGTGGGCTGAATTACCTTCTATAGAACCACCTACAATCATCATAAGAATGTAGCTCCCCCGACAAAAGGGATGTCAGTACATTTGAATTGTACTGGTATGTATGACAAACTTTATCCCAAGTACAATCAAGCAATACACGGATAAGAGACATCAATAGAACTCACAAGCATTAGACAGAAAATGGAAACAACCAACATCAAGATTCCACAGTACTAGTATGTAAGAACAAACTTACTCTAAGTAAACTCAACAATGCATAAGAAAGAGACAGACAGCGAGTCACACAATCACTGCACAAAGATATAGAAAGAAACACAATAGAAGTTCCACAATTCTCACTTCATCACAATCACAATATCAATTCCACCCTTGTCCCTTCTCAACATTCCACGCTTATCTCTTCAGTTGCAGCGCGCAACTCGATCCCACCCGACAATCACAATCATTTATTATGTTTCTGTTGCGGCGTGCAACCCGATACAACCAGAAAATCACACCTCACCCTTATCACTTCTCACATATCACCCTTATCCCTCCTGTTGCGGCGCGCAACCTGATCCCACCAGACAATCATATCTCATATCAACAATGATAGTTCAAAATTCAATCACAGAAAATTTCATCATAAGGATATAATTTCAATACAATCAACCACCCATACGGTTTCAAGTCACAACCGATCTTGCCCAAAACAACGAGTCATATAAGACATCACCACAATTAGTGTAGTATAATCATATCATTTCACAGTCCTTAGCACTTAGTCATATTCACATACTTGGGTTTATTACCAATCCTGCATACTGGCATAATTAGAGTATTCTAGCCAACCTTACACATGGTAAAACATTCACAAGTAAATTGTCCTTTCACAATTCCGAATAACATAACACATGTAATTCAACTAGACACTCAGAGAATAGGGCATCATGCCTCAACATATTTAGAACACCCAACTTACACATACTCAGGCAATTAACACGTAGCAATACAACAATGTATTTAATAGCAACATCAATCAATCAATTCAGTCACAAAGATTTTCATCATCAAGAATGTAAATTCATAACAACCGAATTGCCATAAGAAAGCAAAGGCACAATAATCTCTACCAAGCAGTGAGTCATGTACGGTACTCCATAACCCTTTATATTAGTCAATTCAATTCACTTTTCTTTCCCATCATTCACTACACAGCCCTCAACACTTGGATACTTACAACAATTGAGTTCATTATATTTTCACTCATTTAGTACCACTTTACTTCACATTGATAAGTTCATGCATATAACGAGCATCAACATATAGTTCCACTAGATAAATCCACATTTCCCTTTCATTATTTACTAAACCGCATTTAGCACTTACATACATTCAACAATTGGATTCATTAACAATTATTTCATTTGGGAGTACATCCTTTCATACCCAGGTATTCAACAATTGACGAGCTTTGCACATATTCACACCAATACACGTACCGCATGCTCGAATACCACAAAGCGATTTTACAAAGATTAAAGTTAGCCATACATACCTCAAAAACTTTTCCTTAAGTTTATACCATACACCAACACCTCTAGCCATATCAATCTATAAGGATATATCAAAAATCGATTAATAATTAGGAAGATTACCCATGGTATAACTCTCTTAGGAGTTTCATCAAACACCTAACATGTGAAGTAGACTACAAGGTTTAGAAATGGAAATCTCTACTTCCTTCACCCATATTTTAACATAAACTACCCAAATTAGTTCTTTAATAACACATACTACAACTTAGTCCCACATGCATGGCCTATTTCTGACCCTCACAACCTATTTGAATTCTTAGCTTCTTGTATGAAATTTTTTAGAAGTAGAACTTACCCGGATGGAAGACAATCTATGGTTATCTTCCTTGATTCTTGAAGACTTGAGCAAGATCTAGATGATTATGAAGTTAGGCCCCTTCTTTATCTCTCTATATTCTCTCACCTCTCTCTAAAATCAGAAGAAAACGACCCCAAATCAAGCTCCTAACCCTATTTATGAAAATGGGGTCGGGTTATAAAAGTAGGAAAAATAATCCTCCGTAACAGGGTCTGCGATCGCAAAATGGGCCGCAGAACCAACATGCGAGCCGCAGAGTGAATCGCAGAATCACTGCCCAAAACTGGGCTACACTGGCCCAGTCTGCGACCAGATTTGCGATCGCAGATCGAAAATGCGGACCGCATTTTGATTCTGCGATGGCAGATTCGACACAGGATCGCGTTGTTTCCAGCCTTCGGTAATTGGATCATAACTTTGCGTAGGAATGTCCAAATGACATACGGTTTAAAGCGTTAGAAACTAGACTCGAAGACCTTTCATTTGATATGTTATTCATCACATAATACTTTATACATAATTAGATATTCTCCTTCAAAGTGTAGACTAGTGCAAATACCATTTGAATTTTAGCCTATTATGAAATTTTCCCATTTGGCTTAGCCTTAGGCTTCCCCTTGGAACTCACATTACTTATTATATGACTCATACACTTATCCATCACATCTAATTCATTTACATTATAATTAAAACACATACAATATTACAATTAGTCTACCTGGCACCCCGAATCCTATATTGCTTAGCAAATATTTTCCGTGGCCTTACATTCTCCCCTGCTTAGGATCATTCGTCCTTGAATGAGAGGTAGAGCCTGACCCAAACACCTAACATAACTTATTTCTTTTCTATCCTACCTCA
>MDKH01100548.1:0-21550 GCA_005239495.1 Nicotiana undulata
GTCTTGGAAAATGAGAGATGGGGGGGTGGGTGGGTTTGGTAGGGGTTTAATTATGGTAGGTGGATTCTGGACCGTTGATAAAAAATGATCAACGGCTAGGATTGGCTGATGAGTTGGGTCGGGCAGGTAAAGGTTTGGGCATGGATAGTGGGTTGGTGCAATTAGGCTGGGATTTGGGTTTAATTTTAGGCTAAGTTTTAAGAGTGGCTAAATGTTAAATACCCAATAAAATAGAATGATTAATTAATAAAAAAATAATTAATAATTGTATAAAAAATGAAATTAAGTTCAAATAAATTCAATTACAATAATTAGACAATATTAAAAATGTAAGAAACATAAAATTAGAATTTTAAAGGTATAAAAAGTCTAAATAGGCCATAATTGCAAAATAATTATAATTGCAACTAAATAAGACTCAATTAGCCAATTTATGAAATAATTGAATTTTAACAAATAAAAAATGATTATAAATGACATACTGAATTGGAAAATATTTTGAGATTATTTAGAGTATAATTTATGAATTATTTAGATATAAAATATTAAATAAATAGGGAAATGATTCAGATAAAAATATGGAAAAATTAGGAATAATATTCATTATCGCAAAGAGTGATTTTGAGCTGATATACAGGTTTGAAAAATATTTGAGGAAAAATTGGGTAACAACACCGCCGAACGGAGTTTAAATTCTTAAAACGACCGGTCGGGTCGTTACATTCTCCCCTCTTAAAACAAACGTTCGTCCTCGAACGTGCCAAGATTAACCTCGAACTCGTCCAATCTATGATTGCACACTTCCAACACACACCTGCAGGTGATCCCACATCACCCCAACCTACATAAGCCTAATGACAGAACCACCACTACAATATAGCCTTCCCATGACCACCGATAGGCCTCATACCTCAATTTTCTCACCTTCTTATAACGCTCACTGAACTCACATCTCGATGGAGTATCAAATCACAGCTCGTAAACAAAATACTTAGGAAAAATCACATAAAGCTTACCATGATGAACATCAAGGACTCACTTCTAGTATCACCACTATCAATGATGAATAAAACAATGATAGACACATACTACTCATAGAATCCTCCCAATAGGAGCAAACGCGAAAATAGAGTGCAAAGCATGAAACTTACTCATAAATAAGCAACAACTAAGGGAAACTCGTCCCGACCAACAGAACTATAGTGAAATACACATGGTGCCCCTCTTTAGCACATCAAAACATACCTGGGTGATGGTATCTAGCACAACGACCTCTAGTTTCCCATATGAAACACATCAATGGGCCGGGTCTCCCCCTCTGGGACGCCCTCTACTCACCTGAATACCCTGTTGTGACACACCTGACTGAATCCTGGAACAATCTCTCACCCTGTGGATAACATCTCCACACTCAAAACAACCTCTTTGCCGACATGGCTGTGGAAACTAAGCAATGCGAGTACTCTGAGACCCAAGAGTATCTGAAACCCTACGCGAAGCTAGTAATTAAAACTGAACTGGCTGACCCACAAAACCTCTACCGTGTCATACCTTGCCTCCATAATAAGGATCAGTAGATTTCTCCGTTCTACGAGGCGTCCTTGCCTCCCTGAACCCTCTCTCCTGATCTCGACTGTCCTCTCGCTTTCGGCTCCACATGCTCTCAAATCGGCGAGCGATCCCTACTACTTGCTGAAACGACGCATACGACTCTAACTCTAGAGTCCTGCTGAATCGAATATCATGCTTGAGTCCGGAATCTACGGGCTCGCCTCCTATATGAAGCAACCAAGTGAGGTACATATTTGGCCAACTCACAAAATCTGAGGACGTACACTAATACTGACATAGTGCCCTGACATAACTGCTCAAACCCCGTGCGCCAGGCACCTCAGAGGGACTAGGGTGAAAACTCCCTCAATAATATCTCTAAAACCTGATTCCATGCAAGTGAAGCTGACTCGGCTGGGCTTCCCAACTCATATGCTACCTCCGCTGACAAACCACTCCTCTGAACTTGAGACGTGATAAAAGCAATTCCACTCGTCTCCACAATACCCGAAGTACGAAGAATGTAGTGACACCTTCCCAGAAAACACTAGATGTAACGACCCAATCGGTCATTTTGAGAGTTAGAGCCCCGATCCCCTAATAACTGCTTCTCCCATGTCTATTTATGTCATTGAAACTTGTCGGAGCGTTGTGTGGTAAAATTCGAAGTGATTTTGGACACATAGTCCTTAAATGTGGATTTTAGCTTTTGAAATCAGGTTGTAGCTAGAACTATGTGAAGACGGATCCGGAATGGAATTTCGTTGACTCCGTTAGCTCCGTTGGGTGATTTTGGGGTTAGTAACATGTTCGTAATGAGTTTTCAAGGTCGGTTGTAGATTTAGGCTTGAATTGGCGAAAGTTAGAATTTCAGCGATTTCGGCCGATAGGTGAAATTTTGTTATCGGACTCATAATGGAGTTCCGAAAGTGAAAACAGGTCTGTAATGCCATTTGTGAAATGTGTGCACAATTTGAGGTCATTCAGATGAGTTTAGATGTCATTCGGCATCGGATGTGGATTTTAGAAATTTCATAAGTCCTTAGGCTTGAATCTATGCATATTTAATGATTTTTATGTTATGAGACGTGTTTTTAAGGTTCGAACAAGTTTGAATGAGGTATTAGGGTTGATTGGTAGTTTTGGTTGAGGTCTCGGAGGCCTCAGGTGTATTTCAGGTGTTCAAACGGGCATTTTTGGCCTAATAGCCTTAGCTGATATTTTGGTTTTTCTACACCAGTTCTTTGTTCTCTGTGATCGCAGGAGTACATCCGCGATCGCATATGGTAAGTATGGGAAGTCTGCGATTTGTTCTTCGCGATCGCACAAGGCCAATCTCGATTGCAGAGTGAGGGAAGCTTGGTCTTCGCGATCGCACATCACGACTCGCGATCGCATAGGAGATCTAGGTCTGAGGAAGGGTCAGTGTTTGTTCTACGCGGTCGGATGGACCCTTACGCGATTGCATAGCTATAAGGGGAGAAGGTCCGCGATCACAGACCTGCATTTGCGAACGCAATGAAGGGATTTTAGGCGCGTGGTGGAATACTCTCCGCGATCGCGACTATTCGTCCGCGATCGCATAGAAGAAATACCTGGGCAGTCTTTTAAAGACCCAAGTCCGAGGGTTTATGTTATTTTCACAATTTATGAATTTGAGAGCTTGGTAGAGGCGATTCTTGGAGACTTTTGTACCTGGCAACTTGGGTAAGTTATTTCTAACCTACTTGGATCAATTTTCACGATTCCTAACTTAAATCTAGCCTTTAAAATTCGAATTTGGGTGGAAATTTTGGGAAAAAATTGGATGAACTTCATAGACCAAATTATTGGGTTTTGATTGGGTTTTTGACTTCCGAATTTAGAGATTCTTATATGGTTATACTCGTGAGTAAATGAGTGTCCGAAAAATATAATTTTTACCCAATTTCGAGATGTGGGCCCGGTGGACTTTTTGGGCAAATTTCCTAATGTCGCGTATTAGCTTCGAATTAATTAGCTATTTTGATTCCTTAAAGTGTTATTTACATTATGCAATCGATTTATTAGATTTGGGCTACCCGGAGTCGGATACTTGTGGCAAGAGCGAGATATTGGGTTGAGTAGCGTAGTCGAGGTAAGTGGCTTGCCTAACTCTGTGTTGGGGACTTCCCCTTAGGCATTTTATACTAATTTTACTATGTGACGCCATGTACATGAGGTGACGAGTGCGTACACGAGTCATTGCTGCTAAAATTCCAGTTTTCCTTCCATTGCATAACTTTTTTTCATTCCTAAATTACTGTTTCCTATCTTAACTGAGTAGTTAGCTTAAGATTTAGCATGCCTACCCGTCCTTACGTGATTTCCTCTTATTTGCTACTCATTGCCCCATGCTTAGGTAGTTTTACGTTATTGTTGCCTGTTGTTTTTCCTGAATTGTTTAATTAAGCTGTATCCGACATACTTCTGCATTGCATATTTAATTGGGACTACGGACTGAGATCCGGGAGCTTTCCCCCTGTATTACATTGCATATTTAAATTGGGACTACGGACTGAGATCCGGGAGATTTCCCTATGTACTGCATAGCATATTTAAATTGGGACTACGGACCGAGATCCGAGAGTTTTCCCCTTGTACTGCATTGTATACTTACTGTGGAGAGATATATGTTGTGCCGAGCCGAGAGCTCTCTTTCTTTATTAATTCTTTCAGTTTCCATTAATTCTGCTATGATTTCTCATTTATATTTCACTGTTTAGACTTATAACTGACTTGTTTTTAATACTCAGTAGAGCCTTAACTTGACCTCGTCACTACTTGACAGGGGTTAGGCTTGGCACTTACTGAGTACCGAATGTGGAGTACTCACGCCCTTTCCTGCACATGTTTTCCCCATGTGCAGATCTATGTACCAGTACACAGTACCATGGTTAGGCGCATCATAGGAGCTGCTCAAGAGACCGCGAGGTAATTCTGCCGCGTCCGCAGAATCTCATGAGTCCCCTTCAACTCCAGTATAGTTATAGAAGATATATATACAGATAGAGTTTTTCCTTATTCCTTTGTATAGAGCTACAATAGTACAGAGCTTGTGACTTTGTGACGTTCCGGGTTTTGGAAAAGTAAAAGCTGTAAATTGCCGAGTGGTTAAGTTTTATAGCATTATTTCTTCTTTACCGTTTCTATTATTGTTTTGTCTTATTTTCCGCAAACTTTTAGGCTTACCTAGTCGTATAGACTAGGTGCAGTCAGAGACTGTTTGGAGGGTAATTCAGGTCGTGACAAGTTGGTATCAGAGCGTCTAGGTTCATAGGAGTCACACGTCACAAACTGATTTATTAGAGTCTCGCGTATCGGTGCGGAGACGTCCGTATCTATCTCCGAGAGGCTATGTAACTATTAAGAACAATCATATTCTTTGGAATTCCTTATCGTGCTAGTTACTGTCATCAAGATTCTTGAACTCTATTCTATTCTGCTTACAGATGGTTCGTACTCATACCATACGTACTGATGACCAGGCACCCGAGCCCCCAGCCAGAACCGTCAGAGGCAGGGGCAGGGGCAAAGGACGAGCACGCGGTGCAGCCCGAGCATTGGCTAGAGCATAGGCAGAGGATCCCCCAACAACCACAGTTGGAGGGACACAGGAGGTCCCCACTATTACTCCAGCCCTGCAGGAGATATTGGCTCAGTTCTTGAGTGCCTTCAGTACTCTGTCTCAGGCGGGGCTACTTCCGATAGCTCCAGCTACATCCCAGGCCGGGGGAGGGACACAGACTCCCGCAGCCCGCACTCTCGAGCAAAGGGTTCATATTGGGCAGGTTCCAGAGTATATTCCTATGCCCCCAGCAGCTCCAGCTCAGCCTGAGGCTAGGGCAGCTGTTCCTGAGGCAGAGCAGCTCCGACTTGAGAGGTACAAGAAGTACCACCCATTGAATTCAGCAGACTAGCTTCAGATGACACCTTGGGTTTTCTTGAAGAGTGTCATCGCATTCTCCGCACTATGGGTATTGTGGAGACGAGTGGGGTTTCTTTTACTGCTTTCCAGCTGAGGGGAGCAGCTTATCAGTGGTGGCGTGCTTTTGAGCTCAGTAGTACGGATGAGGTAGCTTCACTTACTTAGGCTCAGTTCTCCGAGATGTTCTTACTTGAGTTTGTCCCTCAGAGCCTCAGGGATGCTTGGCGTGCGGAGTTTGAGCAGCTACGCCAGGGTACCATGACTATGTCAGAGTATGCAGTCCGTTTTAGTGATTTGGCTCGTCATGCGCCAGCCTTAGTTACCATTGTCAGAGAGAGGGTTCGACGTTTCATTGAAGGGCTCCACCCCAGTATTCAGACCAGCATGGCCAGAGAGCTGGAGACAGATATCACTTACCAGCAGGCCGTGAGTATCGCCCGAAGGATTGATAGTATGTTAGCCTGCGATACGGAGGAGAGAGAGGCCAAGAGGTCTCGAGAGACTGGTCATTGTTCAGGAGCCCGTGCACCAGCATCACGCTATGGTAGGGGTTTTGTGAGTCGCCCTGTTCATTCAGCTGTTCTGGCAGCTAGTGGTATCCCAGCTCCTCCTAGACCTCAGGAGCCTTATTATGCACCACTAGTATCTCATGTGCCTCTTTCTCGAGGTGCTATCACCGGCCAGTCTGGCAGGCCAGTTAAGGGTCAGCAACAGCCGCCACGTCCTCCGAGGGGTTGTTTTGGGTGTGGTGACCCTCGTCATGTGATCATAGATTGCCCCAGAGCTAGGAGAGGTGCACCACCTCAAACTTATCAGGTTGCACGTCTTCCACCGGGTCCTCAAGCTATTCTCCCAGCCCCAGATGCTACCCTACCTTCTCAGAAAGCTCGAGGTGGAGTTCAGGGAGGTCGAGGTCACCCTAGAGGGGAAGGCCAGGCAAGATATTATGCTCTTCCTGCCCGCTCAGAGGCCGTTGCTTCAGATTCGGTCATCACAGGTATTGTCCCTGTTTGTCATAGGGATGCATCCATGTTATTTGATCCAGGTTCTACGTACTCATATGTATCTTCTTACTTTTCTTCACATTTGGGGATATCTCAGGATTCTTTGAGTTCCCCCGTATATGTTTCTACTCCCGTGGGAGATTCTCTTATTGTGGACCGTGTATATCGGTCGTTCTTGATTGTTATTAGTGGTTTTGAGACTAGGGCTGACTTACTATTACTTAGCATGGTAGATTTCGACGTTATATTAGGTCTGGACTGGTTGTCTCCCTACTATGCTATTCTTGATTGTCACGCCAAGACCGTGATGCTGGCTATGCCAGGATCACCGAGGTTAGAGTGGAGAGGTTCCTTAGAGTAAACTCCCCGTCGAGTCATTTCTTTTCTTATGGCTCAACGGATGGTTGAAAAGGGGTGTGATGCGTATTTGGCTTATGTGAGAGATGTTAGTGCTGAGACCCCTACAGTTGAGTCAGTCCCCGTTGTCAGGGATTATCTTGATGTTTTTCCAGCTGATCTTCCGGGTATGCCTCCCAACAAAGATATTGATTTCGGCATTGATTTGTTACGAGGAATTCAGCCCATTTCCATTCCTCCCTATTGTGTGGCTCCTCTTGAGTTGAAGGAGTAGTTGCAGGAGTTGCTTGACAAAGGTTTCATCAGGCCTAGAGTATCACCTTGAGGTGCTTCGGTGTTATTTGTGAAGAAAAAGGACGGTTCGATGCATATGTGTATTGACTACCGGCAGCTAAATAAGGTGACATTGAAGAACAGGTACCCATTGCCCCGCATTGATGATTTATTTGACCAGTTACAGGATGCTAGGGTGTTCTACAAGATTGATCTACGTTCGGGTTATCATCAGTTGAAGATTCGGGAGCCGGATATCCCGAAGACTGCCTTCAGGACCAGATATGGCCACTATGAGTTCCTTGTTATGTCATTTGGACTGACCAATGCCCTAGCAGCCTTCATGCACCTGATGCACAACGTATTTCGGCCTTATATTGATACTTTCATCATCATGTTCATTGATGACATTCTGGTATATTCTCGATCCTAGGAGGACCATGAGCAGCATTTGAGGACCGTACTTCAGACATTGAGAAAGAAGGAGTTGTATGCCAAATTTTCTAAGTGTGAATTTTGGCTTGATTATGTGGCATTCTTAGGCCATGTGGTATCTTCGGACGGGATCAAGGTAGATCCGAAGAAGGTAGAGGCGGTGCAGAGTTGGCCTAGACCGTCTTCAGCTACTAAGATCCGCAGTTTCCTCGGTTTGGATGGGTATTATCGCCGTTTTGTGGAGGGATTTTCATCCATTTCAGCGCCCATGACCAGATTGACCCAGAAGGGTGCACCTTTTATATGGACTGAGGAGTGCGAGGAGAGCTTTCAGAAGCTCAAGACAGACATGACTACAGCTTCGGTGTTAGTATTACCCACAATTTTAGGGTCCTATACAGTATATTGTGATGCTCGAGGATTGGCCTAGGAGAAGTGTTGATGCAGTACGGTAGGGTGATGGCCTACGCGCCCAGACAGTTGAAGGTGCATGAGAAGAACTACCATGTTCATGATCTCGAGTTGGCAACGATTGTTCACGCCGTGGAGATATGGTGTCATTATTTATATAGTGTTCCCTGTGAGATATTCACGGATCACCGGAGTTTACAGCACATATTCAGGCAGAAGGATCTTAATTTGCGCCAGCGTAGGTGGTTGGAGTTACTCAAGGATTGTGACATCACTATACTATACCACCCGGGGAAGGCCAATGTGGTGGCCGACGCCTTGAGTGGTCGGGCGGAGAGTTTGGGTAGTATGGCATATCTTCGTGCAACTGAGAGGCCCTTAGCCTTAGATGTTCAGTCCTTAGCCAGTTAGTTCGTGATACTGGATCTTTCTGAGCCTCGCCGGGTATTTGCTTGTGTTGTTGCTCGATCTTCTCTTTATGACCGCATTCGGGAGCGCCAATATGATGACCCCAACCTTCTGGCTCTTCAGGATAGAGTATGGTAGGGGAATGTCAGGGATGTGCCCATAGGTGATGATGGTGTGATGAGGATGCAAGGCCGTATTTTTCTGCCCAACGTAAATGGGCTTAGGGAGTTGATTCTTGAGGAGGCCCATAGCTCGAGGTATTCCATCCATACGGGTACCGCAAAGATGTACCGAGATCTGAGACAACACTATTGATGGCGAAGAATGAAGAAGGATATAGCAGAGTTTGTAGCCAAGTGTCTCAACTGTCAGCAAGTCAAATGTGAGCATCAGAGACCGGGAGGATTACTTCAGCAGATTGAGCTTCCAGAGTGGAAGTGGGAGCGGATCACCATGGACTTTGTGGTTGGACTCCCTCGGACCTTGGGTAAGCATGATGCTATTTGGGTGATTGTGGACCGGCTGACCAAATCAGCCCATTTCATTCCAGTGATGACTACATATTCTTCTGAGAGGTTGGCCCAGATCTACATTCGGGAGATCGTCCGGTTGCATGGTGTGCCGGTGTCCATTATATCAGATCGAGGTCCTCAGTTCACCTCGCACTTCTGGAGAGTACTGCATAGTGAGTTGGGTACCCAGATAGATCTCAGCACAACATTCCACCCTCAGACTGATGGTCAGTCGGAGCAGATAGTTCAGATATTGGAGGACATACTCAGGGCATGTGTGATTGACTTCGGAGGTTAGTGGGACCAGTTCTTGCCCTTGGCCGAGTTTGCTTACAATAATAGTTATCAGTCTAGCATTGAGATGGCTCCATTTGAGGCTTTGTATGGTCGGCGATGTCGTTCTCCTATCAGGTGGTTTGAGCCTGGCGAAGCTAAGTTATATGGCACTGACCTGGTGAAGGATGCTTTGGAGAAGGTGAGGTTAATTCAGGAGAGGCTCCGCATAGCCCAGTCCAGACAGAAGAGTTACGCGGATCAGAAGGTGCGTGATGTATCATTTATGGAGGGAGATAAGGTCTTGTTGCAAGTCTCGCCGATGAAGGGTATTATGAGGTTCGGGATGAAGGGCAAGCTGAGCCCAAGGTTCATTGGCCCTTTTGAGGTTTCGCAGTGAGTTGGCGAGGTTGCTTATGAGTTGGCATTGCCTCCCAACTTAGCAGGAGTTCATCCGGTATTCCACGTTTCCATGCTCCGGAAGTATCACCGTGATCCGACTCAAGTTTTGGATTTTAGCTTAGTCCAGTTTGACAAGGATCTATCATATGTTAAGGAGCCTGTGGCTGCATTGGACAGGCAGGTCAGAAAGCTCAGATCGAAGAATATTGCCTCAGTCAAGGTTCTGTAGAGGGGTCATCTGGTTGAGGAGGCGACTTGGGAGACCGACCAGGATATGCGAAGTCAGTACCCTCATCTTTTCACAGCTTCAGGTATGTTTCTATACTCGTTCGAGGACGAACGATTTTCTTAAGAGGGGGAGAATGTAACGACCCAGTCAGTCGTATTGAGAGTTAGCGCCTCAATCCCCTAATAACTACTTCTCCCATGTCTATTTATGTCATTGAAACTTGTCGGAGCATTGTGTGGTGAAATTCAGAGTGATTTTGGACACATAGTCCTTAAATGTGGATTTTAGCTTTTGAAATCAGGTCGTAGCTAGAACTGTATGAAGACAGATCCGGAATGAAATGTTTTCGACTCCGTTAGATCCATTGTGTGATTTCAGGGTTAGGAGCGTGTTTGGAATGTGTTTTCGAGGTCGGTTGTAGATTTAGGCTTGAATTGGCGAAATGTAGAATTTCGGTGATTTCAGCCGATAGGTGAGATTTTTTTATCGGAGTTGGAATGGAGTTCCGAAAGCGACAGCAGGTCCGTAATGTCAATTGTGACCTGTGTGCAAAATTTGAGGTCATTCAGATGAGTTTAGACGTGATTCGGCATTGGATGTGGATTTTAGAAATTTGATAAGTCCTTAGACTTGAATATGTCACGCCCCAAAATTCGAGGGATGGGACCGGCGCCTAATCGGATGAACCCAGTCAAGCAGACCTGGATTGCCTTTCCTACCCAACATATTACCCCGTGTTCATAACATACATTATTTCATGTGAGTTAGCCAAATTTAGATTCAAGGTACATCTTACAACCTAATTCAATTTTTCCTCTTTTAGCATTTCAACGATTGATATTCAAACATACATAATACATACATAACTTTCCAACATGATCCATGGTTCTGAGAACGTATTGTTACTACCCAAAAATACATATATACACCCACATCATGTCTACGGAGCCTCTACGAATACTAGGGATTTTATATAACTTGCCGGTAACAAGGCCCCAGATATACCTTACAATACAAAATAGACCCAAAGAAGGTGGTATAGACCACACATGGCCCCGAGGGGATGTGGGGCTCAACAATTTAGCTGACGCAGTGGAGAGGAGGCTCTGCTGACATCGATTGAGTTACCTGCTGTAGGACCACCTACATTCATATAAGAAAATGTAGCGCCCCCGGCAAAAGGGATGTTAGTATTGTGGAATAGTACTAGTATGTATGAACAAACTTTATCCCAAGTACAATCAACCAATACACAGATAAGAAAAAGGACAGTAATAAGACCAACAATCAAAACACACGGAAAGAGACAATCAAAGTAAACAATTTTACAATCTCTCCTTTTTCTTTTCCAACACCACCATATTCACGAGTTTCATCAATTTCATATCAATAGTGATAAAGATCACTTTTCCGCCCTTATTACCTCGGCCACCCTTATTACCTCGGCCACCCTTATTACCACAACCGACACCTTATTACTCCATGTTGCGGCGCGCAACCTGATCCCACCTGACAATTCATATTTCATAACAACAACACCAAACAATTTCATCACAAGGGCCTTCCTTTCAAGGATCACAAATTCAACAACAACACCAAACAATTTCATCACAAGGGCTTTCCTTTCAAGGATCACAAATTCAGCAACACAAAACAATTTCATCACATGGCCTTCCTTTCAAGGATCACAAATTCACATTTAACAATTCGTTTACTTGGGCTCAAGGCACCCCAAACATTCATCAAGCAACAATTTATGCACAAGGTCTTGCCATAACCGTTCAACTTTTTTTTACAATGCTTCATATCAATAACTTTAAACAACTACCATCTTTGCACGTAATAAGGTAGGCACGCCAAGTCACAATTCAAAATCTCATCTAACACAGTGGGGTGGCAATCAACTAGACAGTCAATTCACATATTTTCATATAAGTACACCTACCGTATGCTTGCAACAACAAGAGGGATTTTACAAGGGTTAAAGTTAGCCATACATACCTGGAGTCGAAATCCCTTTTTAACTTTTACTCACAAATCACCGAACCGACTAGTACGGTCAATCTAGTTCACAATTAAACATATTCAACTCAGAATTGGAAATCATGCATACAATTCAGACTCTCTTAAGCATTTTGCCAAACACTATGTGACCCCATTAGATTACCAACCCCGTCATTGTGAAATTTACCCCAAACCACTCCCTCTTACTAGATTAACACCATTATTAAACATGCATGCAAGGTCTTAGTTAATATTTTTAAGAATTAATCCATGCTAATACTCCTTTTGTTTAAAATCAGAAAATTAATGGAAAAAAGGTTAGGAACCCTTACCTGCTAGAATTAGGAAGAAGGAGATTACTCAAAATATTAGGCCCGAGGGACTTTGAAAATCACTTTGGTGGAAGAACCACTTTCTCTCTCAAGAACTCCCCTTTCCTTCTCTTTATTTTGTTCAGAAGACTTGTTAAAATGAAGGGGTGGGGTGCTTTAATGAACTGGGGGTCGGGTTTTAAAATTAGAAAAATTAGGAGCTCGACACAGGAATGCGGTCAGGAATGCGATCGTATTCCTAACATGCGGTCCGCAGACCAGTCGCAGAATGGCCCTCAAGATGGGCCAAACTTTGAAACACACTCTGCAGTTATGCGACCACTATGCGGTCCGCATACACGTTATACGATCGCATAGTACGTCGCATTACATCCCTCACCAAAAACCAATGGGCAAGAATGCGACAACTATGCGATCTGCATAACCAGAATGCGATCGCATTCTGGACCGCTTAGTTGTCCTCAATTTGGGCAGTGGCCTGCCCAGGTATGCGACCATTATGGGGTCCGCATACCCGTTATGCAATCGCATAGTGCGTCGCATAACTCCCAACTTCTGGAAAATTACATCTTTCAACTTCCGGGGTGCTTTTATTCAAAATAGGTCCGTTTTAAGGATTTCTACAGTTATAACCACTCAGAGACCTATTCGGGCGTTATCTTAAACAAGAAATTTTACGGGTCCTTACATAATCTATGCATATTTAATGATTTTTATGATATGAGACGTGTTTTTAAGGCTCGACCAAATTTGAATGAGGTATTAGGGTTGATTGCTAGTTTTGGTTGAGGTCCCGGGGGCCTCGGGTGTGTTTCGGGTGTTCAAACGGGCATTTTTGGCCAAATAGTCTTAGCTGATATTCTGGTTTTTCTACAACAGTTCTTTGTTCTCTACGATCGCAGGAGTACATCCGTGATCGCATAAGGTAAGTATGGGAAGTCTGCGATTTGTTCTTCGCGATCGCACAAGGCCAATCGCGATCGCAGAGTGAGGGAACCTTGGACTTCGCGATCGCACATCACGGCTCGTGATCACATAGGATATTCTAGGTCTGAGGAAGGGTAAGTTTTTGTTCTACGCGGTCGCGTGGCCCCTTACGTGATGGCATAGCTGTGAGGGGAGAGGGTCCGCAATCGCAGACCTATAATTGCGAACGCGATGAAGGGATTTTAGGTGCGTGGTAGAATACTCTCCGCGATCGCAAACTATGCGTCCGCGATCGCATAGAAGAAATACCTGGGTAGTTTTTTAAAGACCCAAGTCCGAGGGTTTATGTTGTTTTGACAATTTTTGAATTTGAGAGCTCGGGAGAGGCGATTCTTGGAGACGTTTTTACCTGGGAAACTTGGGTAAGTGATTTCTAACCTTCTTGGGTCAATTTCCACGATTCCTAACTTAAATCTAGCCTTTAAAATTCGAATTTGGGTGGAAAATTTGGGAAACTATTGGATGAACTTCATAGACCAAATTATTGGGTTTTGATTGGGTTTTTGACCTCCGAATTTAGAGATTCTTATATGGTTAGACTCGTGAGTGAATGAATGTCCGGAAATATAAGTTTACCCGATTCTGAGACGTGGGCCTGGGGACTTTTTGGGCGAATTTCCTAATTTTGCGTATTAGCTTCGAATTTATTAGCTATTTTGATTCCTTAAAGTGTTATGTACATTATGAAATCGAATTTATTAGATTTGGGCCACCCGGAGTCGGATACTCGTGGAAAGAGCGGGGTATTGGGTTGAGTAGCGTAGTCGAGGTAAGTGGCTTGCCTAACTCTGTGTTGGAGACTTCCCCTTAGGCATTTTATACTGATTTTACTATGTGGACGCCGTTTACGTGAGGTGACGAGTGCGTACACAGGTCATTGTTGCTAAAATTCCACTTTTCCTTCCATTGCATAACTTGTTTTCATTCCTAAATTACCGTTTCCTATCTTAACTGAGTAATTAGCTTAAGATTTAGCATGCGTACCTGTCCTTACGTGATTTCCTCTTATTTGCTACTCATTGCCCCATGCTTAGGTAGTTTTACGTTATTCTTGCCTGTTGTTTTTCCTGAACTGTTTAATTAAGTTGTACCTACATACTTCTGCATTGCATATTTAAATTGGGACTACAGACTGAGATCCGGAAGCTTTCCCCCTGTATTGCATTGCATATTTAAATAGGGACTACGGACCGAGATCCAAGAGCTTTCCCCCTTTACTGCATTTCATACTTACTGTGGAGATATATATATATTGTGCCGAGCCGAGGGATCTCTTTCTTTATTAATTCTTTTAGTTTCCATTAATTCTGCAATGATTGCTCATTTATATTTCACTATTTGGACTTATAACTGACTTGTTTTTAAAACTCAGTAGAGCCTTAACCTGACCTCGTCACTACTTGACTGGGGTTAGTCTTGGCACTTACTGAGTACCGAATGTGGATTACTCACGCCCTTTCCTGCGCAAGTTTTCCCCATGTGCAGATCTAGGTACCAGTACACAATACCGTGGTTAGGCGCATCATAGCAGCTGCTCAGGAGACCGCGAGGTAATTCTGTCGCGCCCGCAGAATCTCATGAGTCCTCTTCCACTCCAGTATAGTTATAAAAGATATATATATATATATATATATATAGATACAGTTTTTCCTTATTCCTTTGTATAGAGATACAGTAGTACAAAGCTTGTGACTTTGTGACGTTCCGGGTTTTGGGAAAGTAAAAGTTGTAAATTGCCGAGTGGCTAAGTTTTATAGAATTATTTCTTCTTTACCATTTCTATTATTGTTTTGTCTTATTTTCCGCAACATTTTAGGCTTACCTAGTCATAGAGACTAGGTGCCATCACGAGACCGTTTGGAAGGTAATTCAGGTCGTGACACTAGCACCACTTGTCGCCAATCCACTGTAATAGGAGGGTGGTACTCCGTGTACCCCTCAATTCCAATGTGTTCTTCCTCCAATACTCCTTCCCTAACCATGGGCTAAACTGAAACCACATGATGTGCTGCCATGACAACTGGAACCTGACCAGCATGATCTTGCTGCTCTGGGGTGTAGACGGTGGGAGTCCGAACTCCTCCCCCGATCCGTGAAGTAGTTGGTGCACCTAGGGTCTATCCCTCCTGAATTCAATGTACTAATCATACTCAAATCTGCGCCTAGGTCTCCCTGAAGTCCGGGGTAGCAACAGGAACTCCCAGTACCTGTTCCCCAGCGGGAACTACTGGCGGCTCCTCAACGGCTGCTCTGGTAGGCATCTTAACTACGACACGTGCTCCTCGTCGGCCTCTGTCTCTGACCCTTGCGACATTTTTTTTGGGGTAACATCATCAGGAACCGTAGCTCGTGTCCTCACCATCGGTGAGAGAATGGAACGATAACTTTAAACTTCAAGATCAATGAACTTGCACGATAGGAGTGAAGGAAGTAAAATTGTCCCAATAGTTCCGTAGCCTCTCGAAGATTAGTACAGACATCTCCGTACCGATCCACAGGACTCTACTAAACTCGCTTATGACTCGTAGCACCTATGAACCTAGGGCTCTGATACCAACTTGTCACGACCCAAATCTACCTCCGTTGGGTATCGTGATGGCACCTAGTCTTAGGGACTAGGTAATCCTAACATTTACTATATAACAACAATAATAAGAAAATCCAACAGTTTCAATATAGAAATCTTGACAGAATTTACAATTTCCCAAAACCGGTAATACAAGTCATAAGCTCTATAGAATTTACTACAACTTCTAAATACAACTGTTTAGAAATAATTAAGAACAGTAAAAAAAAAGAGAAAAAAAAAGTCGGAAGGTGACTCCGAAGCCTGCGAACGCAGCAACAGATTTACCTTGAGTCTCCTCATCAATGATATGCGCGCTTACTAACGATCGATACCTGGATCTGCACAAAAATGCGCAGAAGTGTAGTATGAGCACACCACAGCGGTGTCCAGTATGTATCAAGACTAACCTCAGTGAAGTAGTGCCGAGGACTAGTCAAGACACCACTGGTCTAATAAATTAAACAAACATAAATATAGAAATGACCGAACATAACATCTATCTAAAGATTACACGATATAATTAACAGCATGACAATATAATGTAGAAGGAATTACAGAAATTAATCAATGGAACAACACAATAATACATAGAAGGATGGACATAAATACAAGACAAAACGGGAAGAACCACAACACAATATAAACACTAGTAACTCAGCACTGCGTCAGTTTGTTCACATCAGGCCTTAGCCAATAAACCCAATAAATTGGTGAAAACTTTTAAACAACAGTTTATATTGAAAGCTTTAAAGATATAATCATTTCAGAATAGAAAAAATTTCTTTGAAACATATATTCTCCGAATATGTACATATATTTTTAGAAAGAGAAATCTTTAAAACATAGTTCTTTCAAAATACACGATTTTCAAATATACTTCCCCAATAAATGCCTTTCAAATATCATTTTCTGCAAGACAAATGCTTTTCAAATATACCTTTGAAATAAAAGTCTTTCAGACATAATTTTCTTCGAGATAAATGCTTTTCAGCTATACCTTTCAATTTACATCTTTCGATCATAATCTCCACAAGATAAATCTACCGAAACTCAGTCCGTAACTCAGAATTTGTCATGCAGTACAGGGGGAAAGCTCCCGGAATACGTCCGTAGTCCCAATTTAAATATGCAATGCAATACAGGGGGAAAGCTCCCAGAATACGTCCATAGTCCCAATTAAAATATGCAATGCAGTACAACCGAGAGAATAACTAGAACACCACAGAAACATCGTACATTGCCACAATGAGCAAAATAACAACAAAAGGCAGAAATGCAAAGTGCAACGAGTAATTCAATACAAGAACTTAAATCACAAGAATGGTAAAACTCACTCATAAGAAGTAACCACTGAAGAGAAAACCAAGTACAAGTGAAACAATGTAACGAGGGGAAAACAAAATAAATATAGCACGATTCACAGTGTTCAAGTCAACAATAAGAAACCAATCATCCCGATAAGGGAAATAGCTATAACCAATCTCGCCTAAACAATTAGCTTCACGAAATAAAACTCAGCTTGAACAAATGCTCAGTAATAGGCAACATCAAGGAAATACCATCAACATGGATGATTATCAAACTAAACCTAAGTAACACTTAAGGGACAATCTTATAAATCACAATATATGACTCATGGGCATGCTTGACACCACGGATAGATATTCCAATTACGACTAAACAATTATGGGGCTAGGTAATACTAACTCTAGTCAATTAGGCAGTTTATGAAGAAAACATAACATGATGGTGGAAGAGGTAAAATATTCAAATAAGTCAGTTAAGACCAATAAACAACAAAAGGAAACTAAAGGCAAGAAAATCTAAGTTAAGCAGGAAGAGATGAAATTAGCATCCAGAAACTCGTCCATAACAGTTACAACTTGATACACAGGAAAATATAAGAACCTAAGAATCCTTAAAGGCAAACCTAATTGCAAATAAGTCAGAGTACGTACTCGTCACCTCGCGTACATGGCTACAATCAATATAGAAGACTCAAATCCTAAGGGGTAGTTCCCCCACACAAGGTTAGGCAAGATACTTACCTCGACGACGACAACCCGGTACTGTAAAATGGACTTCTCAGGAGAAAAGACCTCCGGACGGCTAAAAATCAACTAAAACAACTTCAAAATACACATAAAACTTCTAAGGGACTATTCCGGATAATAAAGTTTTAATCTTTACAAAAATATAAAAATCGACCCAAAAGTCGACCCCCCAGGCCCGCACCTCGGAACCCGATAAAATTTACAAATTCCGAACACCCATTCAATTACGAGTCTAACCATACTAATTTTATCAAATTTCGATGCCAAATCGATGTTCAAAACCAATTATTCTTTTTAGAAATGTTTTGGATAAAAAATCCAAATTCTCCAATCAAAACATGGATTAATTCAAAACAATGAACTTCTGTAATCATATTAAAATGCAAAAATATTACTTAGATACTGACCACGATGAAAAGACGAGAAGAACGCCACAAACCTCACCTTAATCAGAGCTCTAGAACTCAAGATATGCTCAAAATACTAAAGTTACGCGGGCTGGTTTTCTATACTCAGGGATTTTTCGCAGGTGCGACCAAAATACCAGCACCTGCACATTTCCAGCTGTAAATTCCGCATTTCGGACCATTTTGCACACCTGCGGCTCCGCGGATGCGGACCAACTTCGCACATGCGAAACACCAGCACCAGCTCTCTTCTCTGACACTAAAATGAGCATAACTTCCTCATATGATGTCCAAATTTGACGATTCATTTTGCTATAGCTCCGTAATTACGATACGGATCTAATTCTTAAATCAAAACATAAATTGGATCTCATTTGCTTAATGTGGTACCAATTATGCTTGAAGAAACGACGCCGAAACATAAAAAACAAGCACAACGCAACCCATACCTATTCGAAACTCACCCGAGCCCCTCGGGACCTCAACCAATAACCACAAGTCATACATCACTACCCGAACTTAGTCGAACCTTCGGAAAACCCAAAACAACACCAAAACACCGAATCAACCTCGGATTCAAGCCAAAGAACTTCTAAACTTCCAAAATACGCCAACGATGCCGAAACATACCAAACCACGTCCGAATGACCTGAAATTTTTCACACACGTCAAAAATGAAACTACAAACCTATTCCAACTTCCGGAATTCCATTCCGAGCCCGATATGAAAATTTGACCTATCAGCCGAAATCGCCGAAATTCTAACTTTCGCCAAATTACCTCAAATCACTCTACGGACCTCCAAAACCAATTCCGGACATGCGCCTAAGTCCAAAATTATCACACGAAGCCGTTGACATTAACCAAAACTCATTCCAAGGCCATTTACACAAAAGTCAAACCTTCGGTCAACTTCCATCACTTATGCTTCCAAAACTAAAATGTTTCTTCCAATTCGACTCCGTATTATCCGGCAGCTGAATCCAACCACGCACGCAGGTCGGTATACCGAATGTGAAGTTGTTCATGACCTTACGCCACCGAATGAAGTTTAATTTCTCAAAACAACCAGCTAGGTCGTTACAAAATAATAAGCAAATAAATAAACCGAGCCACAAACTAATTATATATATAACTCTAAGACTACCCTAGGGTCTGGTGTCACAATTTACGAACTTCTAAGATTATTACAAATAATGGGCTGAAAGAATAGTATAGCTGTTTTGAGAAAATATAAAACAGTCTCTATGAACCAAGAGGAGACTCCACGCATTTGCGAACACCGGCAGATATACCTCGTGTCTCTGAATGTAGAATGGCCTCTACTAAAATCTCTAACGTTAGCTGGTACTTGGATCTTCACAAAAGAGTGCAGAGTGTAGTATCAGTACTACCGACCCCATGTACTGAATAAGTGCCGAGCCTAACCACGACGAAGTAGTGACGAGGCTAAGGCGGACAATTATAACGTATCCTGTGACAATATATAAATAATAAAGCAATAAAATAATTCTACACAAACCAGAAAGATAAACTAAAACAATAAACAAAATAACCCACTCGCCTATTCCAGGCCTCAGCTGTAACCAATATCTCACATGAATTTCAAAAGTTCCAAACTTCACTTTAAAATAACCAAAAGTGCATAATATGAGAACAGTAAAGTCAAACAGTAAATTTTCCAAATCTTGATATTTAAAATCAATAAATCATAAATGTCCCCCCTTATCCATTACTTGTTGCGGCGTGCAACCCGATCCCACCTGTCCACCCTTATCACTATAATTTATTTCACCTGTCCACCCTTATCACTATCATTTATTTCACCTGTCCACCCTTATTACTATCATTTATTTATTTATTAAAAACTTTCACAATTCAGGCTAAGCCTTTCACTATACTTTTGTCTCAACAGTCATAAACAATAAACGATAGTTCTCACAAACTTCATAATTAATATCTCAAAATGATACCAACGGGAATATATATATATATATATATACATTTACATCTCGTAAAACAATGTCACCCCACTCAGTCTTTATGCACCACAATGAAACCAAGGAAAATAACTAATACTTTCCCAAAAATGATTGCAAAAGGACTTACAACAATATAACAAGACAAGTAATTATAGAAACACCAATGAACATGAAGCAATTAAATTAGAAACGAGGAATGGATATTGTAAGCAGACCATTTGGTGGTGCATAGGTACTCGTCACCTCACCTATACACCACACACATGCATTTTCACATAACAATTATGTTGGGGATTCCTATTCCCTCAAGTCAAGGTTAAACCAAGCCTTACTTCAAATTCGTAGGCCACTCACTGCTCAATCATAGCTTTTCCGTCTAAATTCACCTCCAATACACTCGAATCTAACCATAATTAACTTAATGTCATTAATTAATGCTAAAGGAGCTAACTTTACTGAAAATTATAATTTTTCCTAAGTTTTCCAAAAAAAAGTTAAAACCCGACCCCGGGCCTGCTTGGTCCAAACTCGGGGTTCAGACCAAATTGTCACGATCCCAAATCAATAAAGGCCGTTATGACACATATCGTGAAACTAGGCTAGCCCTCTAACACAATGAAATCAACATTTTCCGTTATATATATATATATATATATATATATATATATATATATATTCTCATATGCTAAGAAAGATTCACTTTTTAAGACAAGTTCAGCAAGAATCATAACCAAAGCGATCAAATCTAACACCGCCCCAGACCTCTGTAGTCAACTGTCATGAGCATCTAAAACGGTAAATACAACGTATAAAATGTGACGTTGCTACTAATACAAGTCCAAAAGCACGAAAGATCTATGAACTGGGAAAGGAAAGAAGGTAAGTTGTGGACGCTGAGCAACTACCTCGATCCTTGATCAACTCCAATGCACGTGAGAAGTCAACTAGCGAGCTGGCCCGGTACCTGGATCTGCTCACAGAGGTGCAGGGAGTAACGTGAGTACGCGAACTCAGTAAGTAACCAAAGTAACTAAGTACTTGAGTGCAGTGACAAGCATTTAAAAGTGATAATTTCAATAAAACATGTGCTAGTGAAAACAGATAGAGTAAATCAAAAGTCTACATTTTTCCAATACTTTGCAAACTCTGATTTTTCCCATTTAAACTTGAATAAAATATTAACTCAGCGTTTATTAAAGAGACTCAGTGTAAAATGAGTGGAAAACAATAACCTCACCATTTATAGCCTCTTGGGCACAATATCACTCATAAATAGGGTCTCTTAGTCACTCGTGACTCCACTAGCACAGTTAAAGCTCACACTCAACACTCTCACTCAACAGGTACCATGAATACACGTAACTGCTGCGGCATGCAACCCGATCCAATACATGCACATTATATATATATATAT
>ML262275.1:0-15151 GCA_005239495.1 Nicotiana undulata
GGAGTAGCATAGGAGTTCCATCATACTTCCTGAACCGCTAATAGGGTGAACACTTCATCATATAGAAACCTTCACTTACGTCAATTCATGAGGACCATAACAACACACGAGTGGATTCTCACAATCACAATACATGCAAATCCTTAAGTAGTGGGCTAAACCACCATAACCTTTTGGGATCCGCCTATGTCTGACAGGCCATGGCACTTGAATGCTTCCAATGAAATTTGTTACGACGGCCGACATGCCCCACACACATATGCACAAACCATACACATACTCAATCACAATCACACCGAAGGAACTGATTACTGTCGTACCAGTGCCATTTCAACCATGGCTAACAAATCTATCTTTTTTTAATCATCTTAATTACCTCAGAGATAGTAGTAACTTCCTTCAAATCGTAGTAAACTCAACCCTCACTCATCCCGAGTGACCTTGATTCACGAGACCATGCTGTCGCAATCACACAAACCGCCTCATACCCTCCTGGCAAACTTTCTACAACCCGAAGTTTATTTCTCTCATTCCTTCAATACTGCCCTGCATGCTGAAAATAACACAGAACACTCCAACCATTTCCCTTTCTCAGAATTTACGCTGCAAAATCTCGATTCTTAATCATACTGCTGCTCGAAACCCTTAAACACTGCATTCTCTAACTTTCGAATTCATTAGGACTGCTGTTAAGGTCACCCACTCTGACTGGCCCCGAATACAATCAACTTCAAGGCTCTTCTAACTCATGAACACCCCTTCCAACTAAGCACGTGACCGAGTCACTACCCTAACTATTCGCCTGTGCCTTAAGCATACAATTTGGATCTTCAGAAACCTAACCCTGGCCCAACAGGACCAACCTTGCACACATTAATCAACTCCCACGCATGATCACCATTTTACTCCTTTCCCTTAGCTGTAACAACTTTCCAATATGCTGAAAATCCACAACCCTCTAAGAACACGATCCTACGACCCAACTACAGGAGGTGGGACTCCCCCACTTAGCCCGAAGCTACTCAAAATCCCTCGCATCATTCACACATTGTGCCTCCTACCAAATAACCACTATGATCACTTGCACAAGACAAGCCAACCAAACAACCGCTAACCTATTCCAAGAAAATAACCCACCTGTGGAAATCACCAACTGACACCGTCTCTCGTGACTTCCTTCACCCCATAGTTCTCAACTACGGCCTTAATTCAATATCATTCTCCATATCTCTTAACCCTGCAAATCACCACAATTTCAGACTCTCCGAAGATCATCTTTCTCGAGTTGTCTTCACTAGAAGTAGCCATTAAATTCCGAACCACCACACACCACGATCTCCGACATCCGCTTCTTCGACACTGCTTCACAACACTTTAACCCAATGCAACTGAAGAACCATAACACCGGCAAATTTAACGCATTCTACTTGATCATACACCGATACTACATCACAGGTGAATATAGCACCTCACCTGAACACATCGAGTCTCACTACTTTATCAATCCAAAACCTGACCATTTACAATCCAAATTCATTTCCTCTACCGGAACTACAATACTGAAAACTCGAAATTACGGTATGAGAAGACCTCCCTTCGAGTCATTCATTACCCCGACATATGGGCAAGCATTCTACCATCATATCAACATCGCGCGATAAACAATCGTAAGCATCATAACAATCTGAGCATACCCTCAAAGTTCTCAGAAACACAGCTACGGAGCTGAAACAACATATATTCTTCTGCAGGGCAACAACAACAACCCCAACCAACTACACATGCAAAACATCTCGCACCATATCCATAGCACCATTTCAATTCCTCAAATCCACGATTCATAGCAAGCGCTTCGTGACGTATAAGATTGAGTAGGAAAAAACATAGGCATAATCCTCAAAGGAATCAAATCGCACGATGAGGAATCAAGAAGGGAAGTACTCCTAAAAGCCCTGTAGCCCCTCGAAGATAGGTACAGACGTCTCTGTACCGATCCACAAGACTCTACTAGACTTGCTCATGACTCGTGAAACCAAAGGGAACCTAGAGCTCTGATAACAGTTGTCACGACCCAAAATATATAGGTCGTGACGGCGTCAGACACCACTGACAGGCAAGCCACCCCTTAATAAGTTGAAATACTTTCCTGCTTAACATTTTCAAAATCGTGCCTTTTTATGCATTTAAAAATCAAATAAATAATTTTTTTGTGAATTACTTACGACAGGAAATTCGTCTAATCCAATAAAATAAATCTCAACACATCCCCAGAACCTGGTGACACAAGTACATGAGCAACTTCTAAGAATTTAAACAATTATACAACGCTTGTTCGAGGAACAAATTGGACAAAGTCAATAAAGATAAAATGTAAATACATAGAAGGGAGACTCTGTCAGCTGCGGCATGCCTCCAGATGAATGCAGCCCATATAAGTCTCCAAATCAATCATTGTACTATAAAGGTACATGTGCAACAAAATGCACAGAAAGTGTAGTATGAGTACATATACATATATGTACCCAGTGAGTATCCCGTCTAATCTTGAAGAAGTAGTGACGAGAGGTCGACTTGACACTCACTAAGTTCCAACAATATAAATAGGACAGAATATGCTGAAAGCAGTAGACATGTGAAGGCAGTTAAGCAGCAAATATATATATAAGGCATTGAAATCCGAATAATTTATGAAAATAAGTAAATAAGTAATTTCCTCTTCAATTTCCCCCAATCAACTAACAAGTCTTTATTCATGAAAACATTTAACAATTGACGTCCTTAAATCAATTTAACAGTTTAAGTCACAAGAAGTATATCCTATGTATATATACATATATATGCCGAGGGTCGATCGACCCGAACCAACAATAAAAGTAAAGGGAATGCACTGCCGAGGATCGAATGGCCCGTCCCATAAGTGCACCCTTGCCATAAAGTAATCATATCTATGCACTGCCGAGGATCAAACGGCCCGAACCATAAGTGCATCTTTCAAATTAATCATATATGTGCACTGCCGAGGATCAAACGGCCCGTCCCAAAAGTGCACCTTTAAATCCGATGTGGCGTGCGGCCTGCTCCCATAAATGTATCTTTAAATCCGTCGTGGCGTACGACCTGATCCCATAAGAGTGGGGGTAAACACACTCCGCTCGCAGAATGTAAATTGCGAAGCGGTCACATGCACACACAATATTCTTTCCTTTTCATAATACTTTCCATAAACAATTTCTTTCATACTACTTCCCGTAAAACAATCCCTTTCATATTATTTTCCGTAAAACAATTCCTTTCATTTTATTTTTCGTAAAATAATTCCTTACATATTATTTTCTGTAAAACAATTCCTTTCATTTTATTTAAATTCCATAAATCTCAGAGAAACAAAACTACATATAATAAGGTTTCATATCATATAATTCCGTACGAGAAGAACAGAGGGCATGATGTGGGGCCTAACTACCCGGACATAACAACAATAGCCGCTACGTACTGACTCTCGTCACTTGGTACGTACGTAGCCCCCCACAAACGGTGACACACAGTAAATAGAGCACCTATGGGGACAATTCCCGGACACCCAGACATAACAACAATAGCCGCTACGTACTGACTCTCGTCACTTGGTACGTACGTAGCCCCCCACAAACGGTGACACACAGTAAATAGAGCACCTATGGGGACAATTCCCGGACACCCAGACATAACAACAATAGCCGCTACGTACTGACTCTCGTCACTTGGTACGTACGTAGCCCCCCACAAACGGTGACACACAGTAAATAGAGCACCTATGGGGACAATTCCCTCTTACAAGGTTAGAAAGGAGACTCACCTCGCTCTGAAGATTCATAACCAGCTTCCAAGCCTCTACAACGACTTCAATGGGTGCACGACACCCCCAAACTATCCAAATAACAATAATTCAATGAAAATATACTCTATTGTTCATACCAAATTCAAATTATATCATTTCCCAACCCGGCTCAATGAAATGACCAAAATTCCCTAGGGATCACGTGCCCGGACTTAGAAATTTCTTGAAGATGATCTCTACCCGAAGATTTACTAATTCAATTACACAATTTACTCCAATATTTATGCTCAATTCCTGGCTAAAATCAAAGTTTATCAAATTCAAGGTTTCCATGCAAATTCCCACATTTCCCTTAATTTCTCATATCAAATCCCTGTAATAATCTTGTATTTAGTCTTAGAAATGAGTAGAAACATCTTTCCTCTGAAGATTGATGAAATCCCCCTTAAAATGCTCTCCAAAATCGCCCATAGCCATGAAACAAAATGAAGGAAATGAGCCAAAACCCGCAAAAATATAGTACTGCAGCACTGCCCTTCTATGCGATCGCATGAAGGCCTCTACGATCGCACATGCCACCTATATCTCTCTTCCGCGATCGCACAACCATGCCCGTGATCGCACAGGCCATCTCCAGCTCCCACCAAATTTCTTCTCCGCGATCGCGCTTTCCCCCATGCGTTCGCACTAGCCAGCCCCAGGCTTCTCCACGATCACACACCAACATCCCCGATCGCATAGGCTAAAAACCTCGCCCCCCAGTTTCTTCTCCGCGATCGCACAGCTAAGGCTGCGATCGCATAGCATACCAGAGGCACCAGAAAACAGTAACAACAATTCACTCAAAAATGACCCGAATCCACCCCAAAAGACACCCGGGTCCCCCAGGACCCCGTCCAAAACACACGACTTAGTCCTATAACATCCCACGGACTTGATCGAGGCTTCAAATCACATTAAACAACGCCGAAATCACGAATCGCACCAAAATTTAACTTTATGAACTTTGAAATTTCAAACTTTCACTTCCGATGCCGAAACCCGTCAAATCACCTTCGATTGACCCCAAATTTTGCACACAACTCATATTCAACATTACAGACCTGATCCAACTTCCGGAATCACATTCCGACCCCGATATCAAAATTTCCACTTCCGATCGGATTCTTCTAAACCTTCAAATTTTTATCTTTAGCCAAATGACTTTAAATTGACCTCCGGACATCCGAATTCACTTCCGATCGCGCTCCCAACTCCAGAATCACCATACAAAGCTATTCCCAGACTCGGAATCCCATTCGGACATCAATATCTCTGAAATGTGCTTCAAGCCAAACTTAGGAAATTCCTTCAAAAATGCTAACTTCCCCATTATACGCTAAAATGCTCCCGGGTTATCCAAATCCCGGTCCGGACATACGCCCATGTCAAAAATCATAATACGAACCTTCTAGAACCTGCAGATCCTGATTCCGAGGTCGTTTACTCAAAATTCTATTCCTACTCAATTTCTTCAACTTAAGGCTTCTAAAATGAGAATTTTCCTTCCAATTCAACTCTGAACTTCCTGAATTTTAACTCTGACCATACACACAAGTCACAACACTCAAAATGAAGTTGTTCATGACTTCCAATTGCTGAACGACGCGCTACAGCTCAAAATGACCCGTCGGGTCGTTACAGAGCTATTTACATGTCCCAGGGATTTCTCAGAGATTTGCGAGGTAGCTACACGCGTTTGCAACCCTACCTTCTCCTTCTTACTATATGATACCAATATGGTATACATGTATACCAACTGCGTATATGATTTCTCTAGAATATTGCTACAACTATCTGCAACGATACTACTGTACCAAAACATTAAAGGATACAATAAAAGTATGAGAAAATTAGATGATCGCATTGCAAGCTAAATATTCGTAAAACAACTTGCTCATTCTATATACTAACAGGGTATATAGTTATATGGGGTCGTTCCAACAATTACCTATAACTATACAAATTATTACATAATACACATAATCTATGTCCATCGGCACAAAAAAATTCAAGCACTGCAAATCATGTTCATATAAATAATTGCAAGATAGTAATCGCTTAAAAATGCAGCTAAAACTACCAAAAATATGTTCAAAATCATATGATACCAATATGGCATATAACTATACCAATATGGTATATAGCTTTACTGGTTAATTTCCGGCAACTATATGAATATACTACTATTACATAACACGCATGCATAAAGAGAAAAATAAAAATATAGCGTACTGCATATTAATATAACAAAGTAGTTCAAGATATTGTACTATATAACTATTATTAAAAGACAATTAAATAGTGTACTAATTAAATGCAGCTAATACAACCAAAAAAAATTTAACTAGCATATGATAACAATATAGTATATAACTATACTAATATGGTATATAGTTGTACGGGGTCGTTCCATCAACTGCATATAGCTATAAAAACTATTACATAATACAAAAAATCTATGTCCATAGGTACAAGAAAATCCAACACAGCAAAACATGATCATATAAATTATTTCATAATAGAATTCACTTAACAATGCAGCTAAAACAACCAAAAAATATTCCATCAATCATATGATACCAATATGACATATAATTATACTAATAGGGTATACATTTTTACTAATCATATAGATATATATATGATCATATATATGACTATACCACTATTACATAATACACATGCATAAAGAGAAAAATTAAAAAATAGTGTACCACATATTAATATAAGAATGTATTTCAAGATATTGTACTATAATATTATTATATAAAACAAACGCATAAATAAAAAATCAAAGTGATTACATAATACACATGCATAAAGGAAAATTAACAAAATTCAACGTATTGTACTATTATTAAAGAAAAATCAAATAGTGTACCAATTAAATGTAAAAACCAAAAAATGTTCCAACTAACATACGATACCAATATAGTATATAGATATACCAACAGGGTATACAATTGTACGCAAAGAATTTAATTTTTGTTTAATTTAGTTATTAAACTGAAATAGTATCAGTTGTCACATAATCTAATCACCTCAATGAGAGTTTATGACCTGACCGGTCGTTTTGCGTTGTCGGACCCGGTTCCCCTAAATGAGACTTTTCGTAGTCTATTTTAATGATTTATGACTTGTGGGGATGGGTGGTTTGGGATTTGGAAGAGTTTTGAATGGTATAGGAACACTTGGTTCCTTAAGGTTGGCCTTTTTGGCCAAGTTTGACTTCGGTCAACATTTTGAATAAACGACCTCGGAGTTGAGTTTCGACGATTTTGGTAGCTTCGTATGATGATTTTGGACTTGGGCGTGTGATCGGAACGGGTTTTGGATGACTCGAGAGCATTTCGGCGGCAATTAGTTAAATAAATGATTCCTTAAGTTTAAGAATTTTTTGTTTGGAATGTGTTTTTGTGTTATCGAAGGCCGAACAGAATTTTGAGACTGGGAATAGTTCTGTTATGTCATTTATGACTTGATCGCAAAGTTTGGGGTCATTCCGAGTAGTATAGGTTGGTTCGGCGCATTGTTAGCGAATTCAAGAACTTAAAGTTCCTAAGTTTGATTCTAGGGGTTTTGAGGTGTGATTTTGAGTTTTAGCGTTGTTTTGGGTGTTCCGAAGGCTCATTTGGGACTTGTTGGTATATTTGGACGGGGGCTCGGGTGGGCCCAGGTTCCGCTCGGGCACCAAACAAGGCCAAAAAAAAGCAGCTATAACTGCTGGTGCACCAGATCTGTTGTGACCGCAGGTGCGGTTGCCCAGTCGCAGGTGCGAGACCGCTCCTGCTGTCCAAGCCTCGCAGGTGCGTTTTCAGGTGGGCTGCCCTTTTCTCTCAGATGCAGATCAAGTTTCGCAGGAGAGGAGCCGCAGGTGCAGGCTCTTCTCCGTATGTGCGAGCTTTGTCCCCCTAGCCCAGTTCCGCAAGTGCGAGTATTTACTCGCAGCTGTGAGACCACATGTGCGAGACCACAAGTGCATAACCACTGTAGGTAGTGAGTTCTTTAAAATACGGGATTTGTTTATTTTACTCCATTTTCTTCCACCATAGACGACCTTGAGAGCTTGGAAAAGAGCCCCACGACCTGGCTACTAAAAGGTAAGGGAATTCTACCCTAATGTTAGTTTAATGCATGAATTCCTAGTTAAATTAACCTTCTAATTAGTGGAAATCAAGGGTTAGAGTAATAACCTAGGGCTTTATCAAATTTTAGGGAATTACCAGTTAATTAGCCATGAAATCATACAAAAATCATATATTAACGATTCTTAGGTTATGGGTAATTGTTTCCTTCGAAAATTTCCCGAGCATGCGGGCTTGAGGGTGAATTTCAGAATTTCTTCAAGTAGGATGAAATAACTAAGTAAATAGGAGAGATTCTTACTTTTGAGTATAAATTGATTAACTTGTGTAACATTTGACTAGTTTCGAGTCTTTGGGAGACGAGCTCGGAGTTTCGGGCGCATTCTTGATTCGGAGAGTGGGTTCGACACGAGGTGAGTCTCCTTTATAACCTTGTAAGAGTGAATTGTCCCCATAGGTGATCTAAAAGACTATGTATTAATGTTTGTAGGGGCTACGTACGTACGAAGTGACGAGAGTCCGTACGTAGTGGCTATTATTGTTATGTCGGGGTAGTTAGGCCCACACCATTGTATTGGTGAAAAATAGACTCGCCATGTGGGTCTATTAAATGGCAACACGTGTTGGCAAAGCTTGGAGAAAAGTGAAGAATGACATGTAAAGATGATATGCAAAACACCCCCGGGACCGAACATATTCATATCGTGCTTGATAGCCTCGGAACAGGTCATGATAAATAGCTCGGAACAGGTGCAGGAGAATATGTCATAATTACAAATGAAGAAGGAATCAATTAATCCAGGACTATATGGGATTTATTATCATTACTCCATCAGTTACAAATCAATTATGTAACGTACAATAAATGCAATAAATGATTGTAACGGTCAGAACAAGGCAATCAATTGCAAGATTGACTCAACAGGCACGAGATTGACTCAATACGCACGAGATTGACTCAGCAGGCATGATATTGACTCAACAGGTACGGGAGTGACTCATCAGCCATGGGATTGACTCATCAGCCACGGGATTGACTCATCAGTTATGGAATTAACTCATCAGTTACAGAATCAACTCATCAGTTACGAAATTCCAGCATTTACACAGTTGTTACAAGTCTTCAAAAGTAATGGATGGGTTGAGTAAATGCTCATAATGGACCCATTATTCAAGGAGAATAGTTACTTAGATTTATCCTTATAAGTAGACATAGTTTTATTACAATCTGGAGATGGAACTTTCTTCTCTACAATTCTATACATTATAATTCATATCATCTTGCTCGGAAGTTAGCCATAGTTTGGCCCTTCAAGCTCCATTCGGCTCAACATCTTGTCAAGGATTATTCAATAAGAATTATTTCTTCTCTGCTTTATTTTATTATATTATCTGTCATTGAATTTATTTTCCACTTCTCTATCACGTCGTATTAACAAATATTATATCTTTCGGATTGAATCAGTTGCTTGTGGCCCGTCATATAAAATTATTGCTTTGACCTTGAAAACTATTTTTTGGGTTAAACAGATTGGTTCCGTTACCGGGAACTCAAGAAAATTTGCTATTCATCCAAAGATACTAACAATTTTTGTTGATATGTGCTTGCTTTCAATTTAAACCTTCATCGTGGCGGAAATTTGCCAATCAACACAATTGAGGACAACCAAGCTTGAGATGGCTTTACCATGAGAAAGGAAAAGGCAATAATAGCCATGATACTGATATATAAGCAACAAGCAGAGAAAAATAGAGAATGTACATCGGCATATCGGTACCACAACTATTAGTACCGACACTTATTAAAGAATCTACGCCAAATAGTACCGAGACATGAAGTTCAGATACATCAGGTAATTTCAATTTGCACAATTTAGTTCTAACTTGACAGAAACAGATCAAGGAACAAGAGGAGGGGGCAGAAAACCTCCGGAAATTCGCGACTATCCCACGAGAATGATATGCAGCACCGAGCATTAAATGGAGAAAGGCACGGATGTTCAAACGAAAGTCAAAATTAGGTCCGAGCAAAGAGATACAGGATTTTTCTTCACGGGATGAAAAAGATCCGAACCTTCTCGAACAGGTAAGGAATCACCTTGCTAAATTGAAAATTTCCACAGGAGAAGAATGAAGGTTACGAAAAGCATGGATAAAACACCCACGATATTGTTTACAACGATACCGCACCTGACAACTGGAAAAGAAAAGATAGGTGCGGGATGGATAATTAATGACTACGAGGAAGAAGGTTCATTAATAGCCATGGACAATTACACATATAATGTTGGATACAATCATTGAACCGAAAGAATCAAAAGCCACGAGGTCAAATGCTGAAGAACTTGAAACTATCATTGGCTTCCCAAATAGGAAGGTTTATGCTGGTCGAGACTCGACACCGAGTTTAAAGGTGTACCACCAGAGATAATGGTCTATATGCTCAATATTGACCCGCGGTATAATCTGGTGAAGCAAAAGAAGAAGACAGAGCCAAATAATAAAATATAAAGTTATGGAACCTCGAAAGGTCGATTTAGTCTGAAAAGTTGAATCATTCGGACTCATTTCTAACATCAACCCATCATCACTTTCAAAATTCCGAGGAGAAAGATGATTGTTAGTATGCCACATTATCTCAGATGTCTAGGTAAATACAATCTTAATTCAAGCAGAGAAAGGTACACAATCTCTTATCTATTATGATATTATTTATCAGCCAAACTTATGGAATATGATATTATTTATCAGCCACATACGGCAATAAAATCACAAGTTTAGCAAATTTCATGACTAATCTTTGCTTGAGCATATTACCAGAAGCTGAAATCAAAGTACATGTTATTTCTTAGATAATTCTCGGGATCTGGACCTTCTACACAACTAATACAACAAGTATTAAAAGTCCTGGGTTAAGGACAATGCTTAATGCCTATCAAGAAAAGTATGTAGATTTCAAAAAAGTTAGTTTATTACTAACAAAAAAGATGAGTATAAATCATATGATACAAGCTTGAATTAGTTAGGGGAATCAGAGCAAAAGTGTTGATTTGTGGATTGATCAAATCCAAGAAAACTATGCAGCCCAAGAAAATCAAGTCGGATGTGCTAGTCTCGGATCTACTGCTGATATCACTGACTCCAAAAGCAACTCTAGACTCTTATTGAGAAATATCATTTCTGGATCAAACAGTAACATGATCGAGTCATCTCTTATCTGGGCGATCCCTGATCTATCATCAATTAGAATGAAAATGAGGAAAGCCCGAGTAATTTTATTTTTGCATAATAACTTCATTGATTACTTGAAGAATGTGACTTTACCCACGTACAAGAACGCTCTCGATAACTCTGAGTGTGTCTCATCCGGTACTGCCTTATTGAAGGAGAATCATATTTGAGAATATTCAAGGCTCTAAAAGCTAAAATGCCACATGTACCAAATAAACAAAATATACTATGCGAGAAATCTACAAAGAAAGTCGTAAAAATTACTCCGGTAATAAGGCAAGATATCGCATGATCCTCAACAACATTTTGGAACCTCCATAGTTCCCGTCCAGAGTAAAATATAAAGAAAGAGCTACGGTACCGTCTCTATACTTTAACTGGACCATTTGAAAGTCCATCAACAATGGAACTGGCTATCCTATCCGAGATTATTAAACTGGGGACTATCAAATTACGATTTCAGTGTTTGAGTTCTCATACCTCAAAACTTAAACACTAGGGATATCACTTATACCTGAAGATTAGTCAATCCGACTTGACATTATAAGAAGTGATTCAAACAATCGATTGCTTTGGGAGATAAATTTCAAGGAGTATTCCGACATTATTTACCACAATCTCAACTCAGTCAGTTGTATTGCTCATATCAAGCATAAATACTTCAAACAGTGTTGAATGAGATCTTCAAAAATGCATATACTTCTCTTACACAAAAAGGATCAAGAACTCCATGTCGAGTCAAGAATCCCACGATAATAAACGAGGCTTTTATGTTCAAGTCAACATAAATGTATGCAAATATGCCATCAGAATAAAGTTCACTTTGAACAAACACATAGCTTATATTCGGTCCAGCAACGAGCATTGAAGTTAAAAGCCTTTCTTAATGGCTAATTATATTATGACTCGGATCGGTTATCCTGAACATCTCAAATATTATTTTTGACATGTGTCCATATCTACTTCGAAGTATGTTCATATACTCCAATTTGGATTCAAAATCGAATAAGATTTAATGTCTCTTCAAGACAAATCTACTAAGATCTATATTTATTTGGGATAAGCATTCCCTCATACTCAATGTCTTACCGAGATCAATACTCCAGGAAATCCTACCAGGATTAATACTTCCACAGACTAAAAGTCAACTCAGATCAATCGATTCTATTTTATGCCTGAATGAAAAGGAGACGTCCTTTTCATAGCGTTTAAATATATAAAAGGGCCTCTTTTATTTAAAAGTTAGACACCTAAGGGTGCAACATTAAGACATCGCACATGTAACGATGCATCCAAATATATATTTCAAGTCTGTAAGACTAAATATGAGCACTCAAATAAATTCATAAAGTGTCATGAAAAGTTAATACTCGGATAAATTCCCTAAAGTACCAAATGATGATATTAGACCCGAAAGACACGAGGAAGTAACTGAATTCCCGGTCTAGGTCACAACCCTTTTGATGAAATAAAAAGGGTTAAGCAGTCATCATCTAAAAACTATATATCTTCGAGTCCCGAATGTTTTTCCTTTTCAGGAAAAGGACCACAAGGAAGGAATAGTCAAGTGCTCGAGATTTCATTCTACAAAGCTCAAACACTTGAGGGACTATACAATATGGAAGGCAAAGACGAAGCAAGGAAGACTATCAAAAAGTCAAAGCTCAAGCCTGAAGATCCATCTATCCAACAAGTCAAGTGATACGAGCAAAATCGAAAGAGCCGAAGACTCAAACAAAGCCTAATCCAAAAAGCCTTCGAACATGTTCAAGTTAAAAGGCAAAAAAAACATTTGAACATGTTCAGGTTAAAAGGCAAAATATTACCTACGAGGAAGAAATGCACATCTTTGTACTTATTCAAAAGAAGATTGTTGTAACCAAAAACAATTATGGATAAAAGATCATCATCTTCGTACTCATTCAAAAAACTGTTGTAACTAAAAATAGTTATGAAATTTTTGTACTCATATTGAAAACTTTTATCAAATAAAACAGTTACAGATGAAAGATCAAAATCCTTGTATTCATTTGAAAAATTCTTATCGAATAAAACAATTACGGATGAAAAAGAATTTCCCTCGAGATTATTGAAAATTGTTATCAATAAAAATAGTTACGGGTAAAAACCCCTACCTTTACAAAAACTGTTACGAACGCAAAATAGTTATTCTCTTGTATTAACTCGAAAAAACTGTTACATAAGAAAAACAGTTACGAAATACAAGTACATATCAAACATGTTCAAAGAAAACAGTTGCAACATGAGTTTTAGATGATGATCAAACACATGCAAAATGTTGTGAAAGTTCAAACAGAAAGTTTTCTTCAAAAACATTCTTAAACATGTGAAAAATTCCTATCTCTCTATTGCATATTTACATTATGAAGTTGAGACATCTTCTGTGATGACGCAAAAAGGGGTCATCTTGTGTGCATCTAATTTGGACTGTGTTTCGAGGCCCGAAAGCCTCCATCAATCTCACCTCGATGTGCGTGCGTAGCTCGGGCGCGTAGCCGGGAAGCCTTTATGTGAAACCTTGATTTAAGAGTTAAATTGTGGTAATTAATTGAATAAAGTTAACTTTGGTCAATATTTTTGGCAAACGGACCCGGATCCGTAGGAAAATATGGGACTTGGGCGTACGCCCGGAATCGAATTGAGAGGACCCAAGTCCGAGAAAAGAATTCTTGAAGAAAATTGTTTTATGAAAATATTAAAGGCTTATGAAAACGAACCTTGATGTGAAACCTGTGCTGCCGGGCCCAGATTATGATTTCGGAGCCCGGAGCAGGTTCAATATGTGTGATTCAAGCTATTTGTGATATTTGGTAAGAAACAGACCTAATTTGATTGGTTTCGGATCAAAATGTGGAAAATTGGAATTAATGAAGTTTTGAGGTTTTTAAAGAATTTGAAATTTGGCTAGAAAAGTGATTTTATGTTTTCGAGGTCCAAATGAAATTCCGAGACAGGGAATAGTTCCGTTGTGTCATTTATAACTTGCAAAATTTGAAGTCATTCCGAGTAGTTTAGGCCGGTTTGGTGCGTTAAAGTGAATTCTAGAATTTCAAAGTTCTTAAGTTTGATTAATTTGGCTTTGGGGTTTGATTTGGAGTTCCGTTGTTGTTTTTCATGTTCCGAGAGTTCGAGCGAGTCCGTATTACGAATACAGACTTGCCGGTGCTTTTGGACGGGGTCCCGAGGGGCTCGGGTGTGTTTTGGACCCCCGGGAGCTAAGTTAGGAAAACCAAAAAATCTGCTATCTGGTTTCTTTCTCTGCGATCACATAAGGTGGGTTGCGATCGCGGAGAAGGATTTTGCTGGGCTGTCGATTGCTCTATGCGATCGCAGCTTCCCCTTTGCGATCGCAGAGGTCTGGGTTGTACACCTTCGCGATCGCAGCCCATTTCTTGCGGTCGCATTGATTAGCGTCTGGGCCGGGTGAGCTTGTTCTACTCGATCGCAGGACCCCTGCCGCGATCGCATAGGTCTTGCCAATTGTTCTTCGCGATCGCAGGACCTCCGCCGCGATCGCAGAGGTCTAGTCAGTTGACCTTCGCGATCGCATGCCCGGTGTCCCGATCGCAGTGAAGGTTTTAGTTGGGCAGTACTTAAATGTCCAATTACGGGATTCTTCTTCATTTTTCAATACCCAACCTCCATTAGAGCTCCTCCAAGCTAGGGAAGAGACTGCCCAAGTTCAACCTCATCAAGGTAAGTGATTCTAGTCCGTTTTCATGACTTTTAACATCAAATTCAAATAAAATCCTCCTCCAATTATCTTTGAATTCATAGGATTTGATAGGAAAATGTGGGGTTTTGGAAAAATAGCGAAACTTCATTTTTAGCCATTAATTCCTAAATAAATTATGTAATTACGATCCTTAGGCTTCGGGTAATTCATTCCTTCGAAAATTTCCGGAATTTGACCATGAGAGGCCGGGGGCGGAGATTTAGAATCCTTCAAGAATAG
>ML262275.1:15419-49010 GCA_005239495.1 Nicotiana undulata
TCCGTACGTAGCGGCTATTATTGTTATGTCCGGGTAGTTAGGCCCACATCATGCCTTGTATGTTTCCTTGCAATGCTTTAAATATGTTTCTTTCTTTTCGTTGAAATGCTCTTATGATTTATTGTAATGCTATATTTCCTACGAAACTATGTTTTTGCATCATGTTGTTCTTCTGAGGTCCATTGAAATGAAATTGTGAAACATAAGGGAGCGGGACGTACGCCACGGCGGATTTGAAATGAAATTGTGAAACTTAAGGGAGCGGGCCGTACGCCACGGCGGATTTGAAATGAAATTGTGAAATATAAGGGAGCGGGCCGTACGCCACGGCGGATTTGAAATGAAATTGTGAAATATAAGGGAGCGGGTCGTACGCCACGGAGGATTCAAAATGTAATTGTGAAATATAAGGGAGCGGGCCATACGCCACGGCAGATTCAAAGAATTTGTGATTTTTGTTTCATTTGGTGGTCTTACTCTTGAAAGTGTTTTATTGTTTAAGTTCAGTAACTTTTTGGATTTCTCTGCTTTTAGTATATGTACTTGCTGCTTATTTCCCTGACATGCCAACTATATTTCATCATATTTTATCACATGTTACTACTACTGGACCCTAGTGAGTATCGAGTCGGCCTCTCGTCACTACTTCTTCGAGTTTAGGCGGGATACTCACCGGGTACATATTTATTTAATATGTACTCATGCTGCACTTTATTTTCTTTTTTGTACTTGACTGTACAGGTCAGGAGGCTGGCATGTCTGACTATCAGGCCGGCGCTGGATATTGATACCGTGGTCATACTTCTCGGTGAGCTGCTTTCTCGGCAACTTCCTAGCAGCACCCTGAAGCTCTTTTGTTACATTTCTCCGCTCATTTCATTCAGACGGAGACTCTGTATATATTGTAGTCATTGTATATTCTGTAGTTGCCCATGAAAATCGTGACACTAGTTCCTGGCACACACGCGCGTAGCGTATATTTATATTTTGGGGTTTTAGGATGTATATCTATGTATGCATTTTATTTCAGCTTGTATCTACTAGGATTTCACTTCTGCTCAAGGCTAGTATCATGTTGGTCGTTATAAATTGGGAATCTTTGATTGTATAACTAGATGGGAAAGGTATCACTTAGTGTAATTACTATTGGTTTGCCTAACCCCACCGTTGGGCGCCATCACGACTCGGATTGGGATTCTGGGTCGTGACATCTTCTTCATTAAGTGTCGATCAAAAAGTGCCCTCTTTTATAAATCGTGCTCGAAAAGACACGAAGTATTGAAGCATTTTTAATGCAAAGTCAAATAACAAAGGGTGAAACCAAAACCCAAACATTAAAGTAGGAAGCAAATAAAGCCGAAATTTATATATCGAACTTGCCAAACATAAGGCAAACATTTGTCTTTAAACCCCGAAACAAGACAGGGGTAAACCAGCTGATTATTGACGAAACGAACATGAGCGTTGGAGTTGTCATAAGAATCTTTAAGTTATGCACTATTTTTTCCTTCGTCCCATTTTTTTCCCTATTGGGTTTTTTCGGCAAGGTTTTTAATGAGGAATAGGCAAGGAAGAAAAGGATCAAATCTTCCACTTCCCGGTCATATCACAATGAATAATCGGAAAGTGGGGGGACTATTTGTATTGGCAAAAAATAGACTCGCCATGTGGGTCTATTAAATGGCAGCACGTGTCAGCAAAGCTTGGAGAAAAAGAGAAGAATGACATGTAAATATGATATGTGAAACACCCCCGAGACCGAACATATTCATATCGGGCTTGATAGACTCGGAACATGTCATCATAAATAGCTCGGAACAGGTGCGGGAGAATATCTCATAATTACAAATGAGGAAGGAATCAATTAATCCCGGATTATATGGGATTTATCATCATTACCCCATCAGTTACAAATCAATTATGTAACGTACAATAAATGCAATAAATGATTGTAACGGTAAGAACAAGGCAATCAATTGCAACATTGACTCAACAAGCACGAGATTGACTTAATTGTACAGGTTCTAAGGCTGGTGCATCTGGTTATCAGACTGGAGCTCGATTCTGATTATAGTTGGACCTGACTTCACGGTGAGCTGCTTCTCCTGGCGATCCTTGGCAGCACTATCGAGTCTTATTTTGTTATTTCCCATCTATTACTTTCAGACAGTGGGACAATTCTATTGTATCTTTTGTATATTGTGTTAGTACACCCGTATGACTTGTCACACTAGTTCCTGGCACACACGTGGTAGATGTTATGATTTACGGGTCTGTATATATATAGGCTCATGCATTTTTATGACTTCTTTTGTTAAAATTGGCTAATTACCCTTTCATTTAATGATTTAAGCTTCAAAACTTTTCACGCGAAGGAATTTTTAATTAAATAGGGGGAAAATGCTTAGTAATTTAAGTGTTGGCTTGCTTGACCCCGGTGTTGGGTGCCATCACGACCTGAGTTAGGATTTTGGGTCGTGACAACATGGTATCAGAGCTCTAGGTTCATGTAGGTCTCACGAGTCACAGGCATACCCATTAGAGTCTTGTGGATCGGTACGGAGACGTCTATACTTATCTTCATGAGGCTATAGGGTGTTAGGAAACCTCTCTTTTATTCATATTCTATCGTGCAGTCGATGGTATATTAAATCTCACTCTTCTATTCACTCACATATGGTGAGGACGTGCGCAGGTGGCGTTTCAGACCCGGGAGATGCCGCTACCCCCGCCGTCTGAGGTCGTGGCAGAGGCTGGGGGAGGGCACCGACCCAAGGTAGGGGACGATGACGTCCCAGAGCTATTCCAGTTGCACCACCAGTGGAGGACCCCATCATAGAGGAGCAGGGCGAGGTGCCCCCAGCAGATCCTGCTCTAGTGGACATTATGACGGCGCCAGGCTACCAGGAGGTGATGGGTCGTATGATGCGGTTTATGGACACTATGTCCCAAGCTGGCTTATTTCCAGCGGATCCTACAGTATCTCAGGCGGGAGGGGAGCCCAGACTCCTATCGTTCAGGCGGTAGGTCAGGAAGCAGCAGTACATCATACCCCGGGTACACTGCCCGTGGGTGGGGCCTAGCCTGTAGCAGCAGCACCTGAACCCAGACCAGCTGCGGACGGCGATCCGCAAAATTTATTGGATAGATGGACTTGACTACACCCTCTTGTCTTTGGGGGTGAGCGAGGCGAGGATGCCCAAGATTTTATTGATCGGTGCAGGGACAAACTGCACAACATGAGGATATTAGAGTCCCATGAAGTGGACTTCACTACCTTCTAGTTGGAGGGCAGGGGTCGCAGATGGTGGTAGTCTTATATCCACAGCAGGCCGACAGATTCTCCTCATATCACTTGGGGGAAGTTCACTCAGCTATTCCTAGACAGATATATCCCACCCTCTGAGAGGGAAGAGGTGCGGTATTAGTTTGAGCAGCTGGAGCATGGATAGATGTTAGTGACAGATTATGAGGCTAGATTTTCAGAGCTGTCTTGCCATGCACTCATGATACTACCCACTGATGTCGAGAGAGTGCTGAGATTTGTAGCGGGGTTGCATCCAGATATTAGGGCCAACATGGCCCGAGAGGTGGAGATGCGGACTCCTTATCAGCTTGTGGTGGAGATTGCTCACATGATCGAGGGTTATCAGTCGAGGAGCAGGGAGCAGGGGCAACATGATAAGAGGGACAGAGGTGCCCCAGTTAGGGGTCAGCTTGGTAGGGGTCAGCCCAGCAGGGGCCCATATTCAGCACCCCCACCACCTCCCCGAGGTGTCTCAGCGAGGCCTCATTTCAGTGCCATGCCGAAGCGTTCCTACCGCCCTCTAGCTATTCAGAGTTCACCCGATGGTTATTCTAGTCATCAGGGATCCTCCAGTCCCTACTTCAGTGCTATGCCAAAGGGTTCACATCGCTCTCTAGGCATTCAGGGTTCTTCTTCGGGGCAGCAGGCTATGATACCTGGAGGTTGTTATGAGTGTGGGGATCCAGGTCATATGAAGAGGTTTTGTCCCACGCTTCGGGGCAAAGAAGTGCAGTAGGGTTATCTCTCTATGGGTCCTGCACCAGCTATCCGGCCACCCAGAGGTGCAAAACAGTCCAGCAGGGGTCATCCTAGAGGTGGAGGACAGACAGGGGGAGTTCAGTCAGCTCCTATTCATTCCGACGGAGGTCAGTCGTCCGGCGCTCCATCTAGATTCTATGTTATTCCGACCAGATCACATGTAGTGGCCTCAGATGCCGTGATTACAAGTATTATTTCAGTATGTGGTATAGAGGCATCAATGTTATTTGATCCAGGATCCACCTATTCATACTTTTCAGCCTTATTTGCTCATTTTCTGGATGTTCCTCGTAAGTCCTTGGGTTCTCCCATATATGTGTCCACTCCTATGGGTGATTCTGTGGTGATAGACCGGATCTATCGGTATTGTGTGATTACTTTCTATGGGTTCGAGACTAGAGCAGACCTTCTATTGCTCGACATGGTTGATTTTGAGGTTATTCTAGGGATGGATTGGCTATCTCCTTATCATGTCGTGCTAGATTGCCATGCAAAGATAGTTACTTTAACCATGCCCGAGTTTCCTAGACTGGAGTGGAGAGGTTCCATAATTAGTGCAGCCAGTCGGGTTATTTCATTCCTAAAGGCTCGACATATGGTCGAGAAGGGTTGTCTGGCATATCTTGCGTATGTGCGGGACACCACCGTCGAGTCTCCGACGATTGATTCAGTGCCAGTGGTTCGAGAGTTTGCTGATGTATTCCCTTCAGACCTTCCGGGTATGCATCCGGATCATTATATTGATTTCTACATTGATGTAACTCCATGCACTCAACCTATTTCCATTCCCCCGTACCGTATGTCTCCGAAGGAGTTGAAGGAGTTGAAGGAGCAACTTGAGGAGTTGTTGGCTAAGGGGTTTATTAGACCGAGTGTATCGACGTGGGGTGCTCCAGTACTATTTGTAAAGAAGAAGGATGGGTCCATGCGGATGTGTATTGATTACCGCCAATTGAACAAGGTCACTATTAAGAACAAGTATCCTTTGCCGCACATCGATGATTTGTTTGACTGGTTGCGGGGTGCTCAAGTGTTTTCTAAGATTGATCTGAGATCGGGTTATCATCAGCTAAAGATTCGGGACTCGGATGTTCCGAAGACTGCTTTTCATACGAGATATGTCCACTATGAGTTCGTGGTGATGTCCTTTGGCTTGACTAATGCCCCGACGGCATTTATGGACTTGATGAATAGGGTGTTCATGCCGTATATTGATTCTTTTGTCATTGTCTTCATTGATGAGATTCTGATTTACGCACGTAGCCTGGGAGAGCACGAGCAGCATTTGAGAGTTGTGCTCCAGACTTTGCGAGAACAGAAGCTATATGCTAAGTTCTCCAAGTGTTAGTTCTAGTTGGATTCCGTGGCGTTCTTGGGACATGTGGTATCCGGAGAGGGTATCAAGGTTGATCCTAAGAAGATTGAGGCAATTAAGATTTGGCCGCGTCCTACTTCAACTAAAGAGATCAGGAGCTATTTGGGCCTAGCAGGCTATTATCGCCGATTTGTGGAGGGGTTATCTTCTATTGCAGCTACATTGACTAGATTGACTTAGAAGAATGTTACAATGATCCGACCGGTCGTTTTGAGCTCTAGCACGTCGTTCAGTGGTTTGAGGCCATGAAAAACTTCATTTCAGGTATTATGACTTGTGTGTATGGTCGGAGTTGAAATTCGGGAAGTTTGGGTGGATTTGGAAAGAGAATTTGCATCTTAGAAGCTTTAAGTTAGAAGAATCGGCGCATACTAGAATTTGGAGTAAACGACCTCGGAATCAGGATCTGAAGGTTCCAGCAGGTTCGTATGATTATTTTGGAATTGGGCGTATGTCCGTATCGGGTTTTTGATAACCACGGAGCGTTTCAGCGTATATTGTGGAAGTAAGCATTTTTTAAGGAATTTTCTAAGTTGGATTGAAGAGCATTTCAAAGAGTTTCATGTCCGTTTGGGATTCCGAGTCTGGTAATAGCTTCGTATGGTGATTCTGGAGTTCGGAGCGCGATCGGAAGTGAATTCGGATGTCCGGAGGGTAGTTTGAAGTCATTTGGCTATAGATAGAAATTTCAAGGGTTTTTGAAGAATTCGACCGGAAGTGGAAATTTTTATATCGAGGTTGGAATGCTATTCCGGAAGTTTGAGCATGTCCGTAATGTCGAATATGACTTGTGTGTAAAATTTGGGGTCAATCGGATGTGATTTGATTGCTTTCGGCGTCGGATGTAGAAGTTTGAAATTCTAAGTTCTTAAAGATTTGGATTGGAGAGCGATTCGTCGTTTCGATGTTGTTTGATGTGATTTGAGGCCTCGGGCAAGTCTGTGTCATGTTTTGGGACAAGTTGGTGTGATTGGACGGGGCTCCGGGGGCCTCGGGTGGATTCCGAGTGATTAACGGATCAATATTTGAAGTTGAAGAAAGCTGATGTTTGCTGCCATCTGGTGTGACAGCACCTGCGAGGCTTTGGCCGCAGGTGCGGAGCTGCAGGTGCGAGATTTTGGTGGCTTGGCTGGGAGCGCAGGTGCGATGTAATTTCCGCACCTGCAAAGACGCAAATACGGACAATGGGGCGCATGTGCAAGTTTTGGCTGGGGGCTGAGGAGGCCGCAGGTGCGGGTGTTTGGGCGCACCTGCGCAATCGCAGATTCGAGAGGTTGATCGCAGGTGCGGATATCGGCCTGGGCAGAATTTTTTTAAAACGGGAATCATTACATTTCTTCCCCAAATTTTATTTGGATGGGGCTATTTTGGAGGATTTCAGAGGGTGATTTTCATCAAGCATCAAGAGGTAAGTGAGTCCTTCTCATTCCAAGTTAAATACAAGGTTTATACATGGAATTAGACATGAAAATTGAGGGAAATTTGAAAGAAACCTAGAAATTTGGTAAATTGGATTTTAACCACGAATTGAGCATGAATATTTGAGTAAATTATATATTTGAACTAGTAAAGCTATGTGTAGAGTTTATCATAGAAAAATTTCGGAATCCGGGCACGGGGCCCGAGGGTATTTTGGTCAATTCATTGATCGGAGTTAGGAAATGATATAATTTGAAGTTGTTACGAGTATTAGAATGAATTTTCATTGCTTTGCTCGTTATTTGGTAGTTTCGGGGCGTTGTGCATCTATTGGAGTCGTCGAAAGGGCTTGGAAGCCGGTTATGAAGTTTCGGAGCGAGGTAAGTCTCCTTTCTAACTTTGTGAGGGGGAATTGTCCCCATAGGTGAATTAAATGAATATATGCTATTGTTTGCGGGGGCTACGTACGCACGAAGTGACGGGAGTCCATGCGTAGCTACTGTTATGCCATGTACGGGTAGTCTAGGACCCACAGCATGCCTGTGGTTTTCCTCAAAATTGATTATATGCTTTATGAATTTATGATTATATGAAACTTTGGTTTCCCTGAGGTCACATAAATTGGTAATTTAAAGGAATTTTTTATTTAAAAGTAATTTAAGAAAAATGTTGTCTGTGCATGTGACCGCTTCGAAATTTACCCGCCGCGAGCGGAGTGTTATTTCCCCCACTCTCATGGGAGCAAGTCGTAAGCCACGGCAGATTGAAAGATGCACTTATGGTTCGGGTCGTTCGACCCTCGGCAGTGCATAGATATGATTATTTTATGGCAAAGATGCACTTATGGTTCGGGCCGTTCGACCCTCGGCAGTGCACAGTTCATTTTATTGTTGGTTCGGGCCGAACGACCCTCGGCATTTCATACGCATATATGTACATATGATATACCACTTGTGACTTGAATTGTTAAATTGTCTTAAGGACGTAAAGTGTTAAATGACTTCATGGATAATGACTTGACAGATATTTTGGGGGAAAATGAAGTAGAAATTATTTATTTACTTCCAGTGATTATTGAATTGCAGTTACTTTTAAAGTTTACTGATTTTATTACCCTCGTATACCTTTGCTGCTGTCATATACTATTAAATTATATTGTTGGACCCTAGTGAGTGTCAAGTTGACCTCTCGCCACTATTTCTCTGAGGTTAGGCGGGATACTTACTGAGTACACGTTGTTTTCGTACTCATGGTTTGGGATGTTTGTTGATGCAGGAAGGGAGAGCTATTGCTTATGCTTCGCGCCAGCTGAAGGTTCATGAGAAGAATTACCTCGTGCACGATTTGGAGTTTGCGGCGGTTGTTCATGCTCTGAATATTTGGAGGCACTACTTGTATGGGTTGTCCTATGAGGTTTATACAGACCACCGCAGCTTCCAGCCCTTTTTCAAGCAGAGGGATCTTAATCTGAGGCAACGCAGGTGGCTTGAGTTATTAAAGGATTATGACATTACCATTCTTTATCATCCGAGCAAGGAAAATGTAGTAGCAGATGCTTTGAGAAGGAAGGCGGAAAGTATAGGTAGCTTGGCTTATATTGCAGCAGAGGAGAGACCTCTAGGCTTGGACATTCAGTCCTTGGCTAATCGCCTGGTGAGATTATACCTTTCAGAGCCTCGCCGAGTTCTAGCACACGTGGTTGCTCAATCTTCGTTATTGGGAGAGATTAAGGCCCGACAGTATGATGATCCGTGTTTGGCAGAGCTACGAGAGACAGTGGTTCAGGGTGGTGCCAAGGAAGTTACTATTGGCGAGGATGGTGTTCTGATACTTCAGGGCCGCTTATGTGTTCCTAATGTTGATGGCCTAAGGGGAGGATTTTAGAGGAGGCACACAGCTCACGGTATTTTGTTCATCCCGGTGCTATGAAGATGTACCATCATTTGAAGCAGCATTACTGGTGGAGGCGTATGAAGAAGGACATAGTGGAGTATGTGGCTAGATGTCTTAATTGCCAGCAGGTCAAGTATGAGCACTAAAGGCCAGGAGGCCTACTTCAGCAGATGCCCATTCCTGAGTGGAAGTGGGAGCGCATCACTATGGACTTCGTGGTTGGGTTGCCTCAGACTTTGCGGAAGGTTGACGCGGTTTGGGTCATTGTGGATAGGTTGACCAAATAGGCGCATTTCATTCTTGTAGCTACTACTTATACTTCTGAGAGGTTAGACCAGATCTACATTCGAGAGATAGTTCGGTTGCACGGTGTGCCTGTTTCCATTATATTAGATCGAGGTCCTCAGTTCACCTCGCACTTCTGGAGAGCATTGCATAGTGAGTTGGGCACCCAGATAGATCTCAGCACAACATTTCACCCTCAGGCTGATGGTTAGTCGGAGCGTACAATTCAGATATTGGAGGACATGCTCAGGGCATGTGTGATTGATTTCGGAGGTCAGTGGGACCAATTCTTGCCTTTTGGACGAGTTTTCTTAAAATAACAGTTATCAGTCCAACATCAGGATGGCTCTTTTTGAGGCTTTGTATGGTCGGCGATGTGGTTCTCCTATCGGGTGGTTTGAGCCTGGCGAGGCTAAGTTGTATGGCACTAACCTGGTGAAGGATGCTTTAGAGAAGGTAAAGTCGATTCAAGAAAGGCTCAGCACAGCACAATCCAGACAGAAGAGTTACGCGGATCAGAAGGCGCGTGATGTATCATTTATTGAGGGAGATAAGGTCCTATTGAAGGTCTCACCGATGAAGGGTATTATGAGGTTCGGGAAGAGGGGAAAGCTGAGCCCACAGTTTATAGGTCTTTTCGAGGTATTGAGGAGAGTTGGAGAGGCTGCTTATGAGCTTGCTTTTCCTCCCAGTTTATCAGGAGTTCATCCCGTCTTTCATGTATCCATGCTCTGGAGGTACCACGCCGACTTCTCTCACGTGGTTGATTTCAGCGCCATTCAGTTGGATGAGAAGTTGGGCTACGAGGGGGAGCCAGTTGTTATTATTGATAGACAGGATTGCTAGTTGAGATCCAAGAGAGTTTCTGTTGTGAAGGTCCAATGTAGGGGCCAGCCAGTCGAGGAGGCGACTTGGGAGTCCGAGGTGGATATGCGGAGCAGATATCCCCACTTACTCAACACTTCAGGTATTTTTCTAGACTCGTTCGAGGATGATTGTTTGTTTAAGAGGTGGAGAATGTAACAACCCGAACGGTTGTTTTGCGTTATCGGACCCCGTTCCCCTAAATGAAACTTCCCGTAGTTTCTTTTAATGATTTATGACTTGTGGGGACGGGTGGTTCGGGATTTGGAAGAATTTGGAATGGTATAGCAACACTTGGTTCCTTAAGGTTGGCCTTTTTGGCCAAGTTTGACTTCGGTAAACATTTTGAGTAAACAACATCGGAATTGAGTTTTGACGGTCCCGGTAGCTTCGTATGATGATTTCAGACTAGGGCGTGTATTCGGAACGGGTGTTGGATGACTCGGGAGCGTTTCGGTGCCAAATAGTGAAATATGATTCCTTAAGTTTAAGAATTTTTGGTTTGGAATGTGTTTTTGTATTATCGAGGTCCGAGAGGAATTCCGAGATCGGGAATAGTTCCGTTATGTCATTTATGACTTTCTCGCAAAGTTTGGGGTCATTCCAAGTAGTATAGGTCGGTTCGGCGCATTTTTAGCGAATTCAATAACTTAAAGTTCCTAAGTTTGATTCTAGGAGTTTTGAGGTGTGATTTTGAGTTTTAGCGTGGTTTTGGGTGTTCTGAAGGATCGAGCGAGTCCGTATTATGATTTGGGACTTGTTGGTATATTTGGACGCTGGATCAGGTGGGCCCAGGTGCCGCTCGGGCACCAAACGAGGCCAAAAACCAGCAGCTATAACTGCTGGTGCACCAGATCTGGTGTGACCGCATGTGCGGTTGCCTAGCATTTATAACTGCCCATGCCTTGTGTTCTTCCTCGAAATGAATTATATGCTTTCTGATTTCATTTTATATGCAGCTTTGTTTTCCCTGAGATCATGGAATTTGGAGATTTAAAGGAATTGTACACTGAAAAGAAATTTAAGAAAATATTGTGTGTGCATGTGACCACTTCACAATTTACATTCCGCGAGTGGAGTGTTATTTCCCCCACTCTCATGGAAGCGAACCGTACACCACGACGGATTAAAAGATACATTTATGGTTCGGGCCGTTTGACCCTCGGCAATGCACAAATATGGTTATTTTGATGGCTCAGGCCGGTTGTCCTTATCCCGTATGCGCATGCTAAATTGTTAATGATTTCATGGATATTGAATTGACATATATTTGGGGGGAAAATGAAGGGGTAAATTTTTAGTTACTTCTAGTACTTATTTGATTTGCAGTTACCTTTAATGTTTACTGCTTTATCATCCGCGTATGCCTATTGCTTTTATCATATCCTGTTAAATTATATTGTTAGACCCTAGTAAGTGTCAAGTCGACCTCTCTTCACTACTTCTTCGAGATTAGACTGGATACTTACTGGGTACATATTTATTTATGTACTCATGCTACGCTTCTGTACTTAATTGTACAGGTTCTGAGGCTGGTGCATCTGGTTATCAGACCGGAGCTCGATTTTGATTATAGTTGGACCTGACTTCACGGTGAGCTGCTTCTCTTGGCGATCCTCAACAGCACTATGGAGTCTTGTTTTGTTATTTCCCGTCTATTACTTTCATACAGTGGGACAATTCTATTGTATCTTTTTTATATTCTGTTAGTACGCCCGTAGGACTTGTGACACTAGTTTCTGGCACACACGTGGTAGATGTTATGGTTTACGGGTCTGTATATATATTGGCTCATGCCTTTTTATGACTTATTTTGTTCAAATTGGCTAATTACACTTTTCATTTAATGATTTAAGCTTCAAAACTTGTCACGCGATGAAATGTTTAATTAAATAGAGGGAAAAGTCTTAGTAATATAAGTGTTGGCTTGCCTGACCCCGGTGTTGGGCGCCATCACGACCTGAGTTAGGATTTTGGGTCGTGACATAATACTGCCATGGAATTCCATTAAATAGTTCATTTAGAAAAGTATTTGAAAATCAAGTGAGTACTTCGTTTAAATTTTGAAAAATGACATGGATATTTCAAAAAGCTGAAAAAGGATCCAATTGTAACAGTAACTATTGCAGTATAGTGTATACTATTACGGTATAATGTTGTCATATATTGTATATTATTACAGTAAATTATATATTATTATAGTATATTGTTGCATTATGATGCAATAAACTTTATAATATAGTAGTATACTTTTATAGAATATATATACTGTACTGGTATACTATTGGGTTACTGTGTTTTTCTTTTATAATTTTCAGCTGAAAAATTCGATTCGAATCACCTCAAATATGTTTCAAATGCGACGAAATTTCAATATGAACTTTCCAAAAGGTACTATAAATAATATTTTATAACACCCATTTCGAATTAAACAACAAACTTCAAAAAGAAATTTTAAATCCAAGAGTTTCAAGCTCAACAATGGTGGGTCTTCAAAAACACACAAAAGTCCAGATCTGGAGTTTGAAAAAGAGTTTAACAAGAAAATCTCTGAAAACAACTTTGAACACAACATCCAATTAAGTAATCATCTATTTTTAGGTGATTAGTACGAGGATCACGCGCGACGTTGAATAATACACGTGCCTTCTATTTAATCAGCAAAAAAAGCAAATAAATCTCTTAAAATTATTTGGGAATGATAAATAAAAAAGAAGTTGCATTTCACATGTACACAATGTAGATCAAGAAATTAGGAAAAGAATACGAACAAATGTGAATGAAAATGTTTCAATTTTGAAAATGTGGACAACAATTGAACAAAAATTTAGGACAATCATTTTTGAATTGTGGTATGCATGAAAACTAGGAGTTTTTCCGATCAACTTATTCCTCTTGGCTATTTTTCTCACTGCGAATACCCTATTTAATTTTAATTTTAATTTTTCAAATAATTATTAACATATGTTTCTACAGTCAAAGTACATATTATAAATAGAAAGATAGTCAAAAGTGTGATTCAAGTCATAAAATAAAACAAAAAAGAGAATAGATTTGCATTTTCCACATGCCCCTCACGTGGGGTAAAGCAAATTAAAGGAGAAATAGAAAATTGAATAGTCCGGTAATAAGTTTGTGATGTATAGATAGGAATTGTAATTAATTTTCAAGTGGGCAACACCGGGTAATTATTTTTGTAACGACCTGACTGGTCGTTTTGCTTTCTAGGACAATGTACTCCTAAATGAGACTTCCCGTACCTGCTTTTACTAGTTTATGACTTGCGAGGATGGTTGGTTTGGGATTCGAGAGAGTTTGGGTTTGAATTGGAACACTTAGTTCCTTAAGGTTGGCCTTAAAGGCCCAGTTTGACTTCGGTCAACATTCTTAGTAAACGATCTCAGAATCGGGATTTGAAGATTCCAATAGGTTCGTATGATGATTTCTAGGAGGTTATGGGTTGTATGATGTGGTTCAGGGACACTATGACCCATGCTGGTTTATTGCCAGTGGACCCGGCCACATCTCACGCGGGAGGGGGAGCACAGACCCCTACTGCCCAGGCCCCAGGACATGCAAATGTGATTTATCAAACCCTGGGTGCACTGCCCGCGGGTGGGGCCCAGCCAGTAGCAGCAGAAGCACCTAAGCCTAGACCAGCTACGGATGACGAACCGCATAAGCTATTAGACAAATGGACCAGACTGCACCCTCCTGTCTTCGAGGGCGAGCATCATGAAGATGCTCGGGATTTTATTGATAGGTGTAGGGACAAACTGCACAGCATGAGGATACTGGAGTCTCATGGAGTTGACTTCAATACTTTCCAGCTAGAGGGTAGGGCCCGTAGATGGTGGTAGTCTTATGTTCTTGGCAGGGCAGCGGATTCTCCTCCCATCACTTGGGAGCATTTCACTCAGGTACTCCCGGACAGGTATATTCCACCCTCTGAGAGGGAAGATCTGCAGTATAAGTTTGAGCAACTGGAGCAGGGTCAGATGTCAGTGACCGACTACGAGGCGAGGTTTACTGAGTTGTCTCGTCATGCACTTATGATACTTCCTACTGACGTAGAGAGAGTGCGGAGGTTTGTAGTAGTGTTGCACACTGTTATTAGGGACAACATGGCCCGAAAGGTGGAGATGGGGACTCCTTATCTGCTAGTCATGGAGATCGCTCGCAGGATTGAAGGCTATCATTTGAGGAGTAGAGAGCAGGGACAACAGGATAAGAGGGATCGGTTTTCTGGAGATTTTAGAGGTGCCCAAGCTAGGGGCATAGGTCAGTTTGGTAGGGACCATCCCTGCAGGATCCCATATTCAGCACCCCCACCACCTCCTCAAGGCGCTCTAGGGAGGCCTTATTTCGGTGCGATGACGGATAGTTCTTATCGCCTACCAGCTATTCAGGGTTCCTCCGGTGGCTATTCTGTTCATCAGGGATCTTCCAGCTCTTATTTCAGTGCTATGCCAGAGAGTTCATACCGTTCTCTAACCATTCGGAGTTCTTCTAGTTGTTATTCCGGCCATCAGGGCCAGTCTTCAGGGCAGCAAGATATGGTGTCAAAAGGTTGCTATGAGTGTGGAGATCCAGGTCACATGAAGAGGTTTTGCCCCTGACTTCAGGGCAAGGCAGTGCAGTAGGGTCATCAGCTTATGGTTTCAGCCCCGGTGGTCGGGCCACCTAGAGGTGGAGGACAGGCTGGTAGCGGTTGTCTTAGAGGTAGAGGCCAGGCAGGGGGAGCTCAGCCGGCTCCTGTTCAGTTAGGTGGAGGCCAGCCAGCCGGCGCTCCAGCTAGATTCTATGCTTTTTCGCCCAGACCAGATGCATTGGCCTCAGATGCCGTTATCACAAGTATTATCTCCGTCTACGGTAGGGAGGCCTCGGTATTATTTGATACAAGGTCTACCTATTCATATGTGCCATAAATGTTTGCTCATTTCTTGGATGTTCCTCGTGAATCCTTGGTTACTCCTGTTTATGTGTCCACTCTTGTGGGTGACTCTGTGGTTGTGGACTGGATCTATCGATGCTGTGTAGTCACCTTCTATGGGTTTGAGACCATAGTGGACCTCTTGTTACTTGATATGAATGATTTGAAGGTCATCCTGGGAATGGATTGGTAATCTCCTTATCATGCCATTCCAGATTGTCATGCCAAGACTGTTACTTTAGCCATGCCTGAGTTGCCGAGATTAGAGTGGAGAGGTTTCTCAGTTAGCGCAGCTAGTCGGGTTGTTTCTTTCCTGAAGGATCGACGTATGGTCGAGAAGGGTTTTTTGGATTATCTTGCTTATGTGCGGGACACCACCGTAGAGTCTTCGACGATTGATTCAGTGCCAGTGGTTCGGGAGTTTGACGATGTGTTTCCTTCAGACCTTCCACGCATGCCACCAGATCGTGATGTTGATTTTTGCATTCACTTAGATCCATGAACCCATCCTATATCTATCCCACCATACCGTATAGCTCCAAAGGAGTTGAAATAATTGAAAGAACAACTTGAGGAGTTGCTAGCTAAGGGGTTTATCAGACCGAGTGTATCGCCTTGGGGGTGCTCCGGTGTTATTTGTAAAGAAGATGGATGGGACTATGCAGATGTGTATTGACTACCGCCAGTTGAATAAAGCTACCATCAAGAACAAGTATTGTTGTCGGGCATCGATGATTTGTTTGACCAGTTGCAGGGTGCTAGGGTGTTTTCTAAGATTGACTATCGGGTACCCTTAGCTGAGGATTCGGGACTCGGATGTTTCGAAGACTGCCTTCCGTACTAGATATGGTCATTATGAGTTCTTGGTGATGTCCTTTGGCTTGACTAATGCCCCTGTTGTATTGGTAAAAATGAGCTTCACATGTGTAATATTTCTAATGACTCAGCAATCTATGTGGAGCAATGAAATCATGACATTTGGACGGGACTTTATGAAGAGGTACGAGATAAAGAGGAACAGAACAGCATACCCACAGGGTAATCAGATACGGGAATCTCAACCTAATCAAGAATATGAAGAGACATGGTCAAAAAGAATCAAGGCGGAATAAAGGAAAGATTCAGAGGTCTTTAATTAATGAGCCTAATGTTACATAATCTTCACGCAACATTTACGATTAATCATTGTAAGGTTACAGTAATGCCATTATTAGTCATTAATTCTCAATCACTGAAAAGAGTAGACGTTATATTAAGAAATTCCCTATAAAAGGGAGTAAAATATAACTTGTAAGGACACGTTCGAACCGCTATTGCAATATACTTACTTTTTACGCATCTTACTTCTTCCTATTTACGAATTTACTTACAATCGTTAGCATATTCTTTGGTTATCAAAAATACGTATTCTTCCTAAAATAGCTTTGGCAGCGAATCTAATTCTTTGGTTAAACAAATTGGTTCCCTTACCGGGAATCTGATAATCTCTGTTTTTTCTCAAACAACATTCTGTGAATTATGTCGAACGCCAACGACAACAACCAACAGAGGATTGGAACTCTAGTTCCGTCACCTGCATGATCCCCACGCGGCTCAAGGGAACATTCCCCAGAGAGATCTACAACTCAAAACAATAATCGTAATGGAAATGAACAAACATGAGAACAAGATCAGGTGAAATAAATGGTTGGTGAATATGTGACTCAAGCCTTACAAGCTTTCATGAGAGGACTACCAGCTGCATCACCTACACCTCCTCCCAACAACACCGTAAATGAAGAAATTCCACAATCCGAATTAGGAAACTCGGGAAGTAGAGGCACTCCAAATGAGTCCCTCGAAGCAAAACAAAGTATGTCCAATAATCCAAAATTACAATCTTTATTACTAACTTTGCATAAACAGGTGAAGGAACAAAAATGATCGAATCGAGCAAATTCCAGGAGTACCACCTATTATCAAAGGCATTGACGTTGATAGATATTCCCAACAACCTTGGAAGCCAAGTGCAGCGCCCTTTCCTATTCCCAAGGAATCCAAAATTCTTGATATTCTCAAGTACGACGGGACAACCGATCCACGTGATCATGTAACTTTTTTTACTACAGGAGTAAAAGGCAACGATCTGACTAAACAAGAGATTGAGTCAATATTGGTCAAGAAGTTCAGAAAGACACTCACCAAAGGAGCACTAACATGGTATTCTCTTCTAACCAAAAATTCTATTAACTCTTTTGCTGAGATTGCAGATTCTTTTATAAAAGCACATTTCGGTGCACAAAAAGTCAAAAAAAGAATGGAAGACATATTCAAAATAAAACAAGGAGACGCGGAGTTGCTTCGTGAATTTATAGATAGATTTCAACGAGAAAGAATGTTGCTACCAAGGGTACCTGACAATTGGGTAGCAATGGCGTTTGCGAGCAAACTAAATGATAAAAGCTCAGAAGCCATGAGAAGAATCAAGGAAAGCTTGAGAGAATTCCCAGCCACGACATAGAATGATGTATATAACAGGTACAATACCAAGCTACAAATAGAAGAAGACACCATTTCTCAATCAAAAGCCGAAGATCAAAACCAGAGAGGAGAGCAGGTAAGAACAGGTACGACCCATATATGGTACCTTTGGGATGAGAAACTCGTTGCAGGTTTGAAAACACACGGCCGAAATATAGACCGTCAAATAAAGATACGATCTCGTCCTCCTCGAAATCCAGAAAGGATTGGGATGAACGGAATAGAGGTAATACACGGATTGGAGACTACAACTTCAATGTAAATACTTCCGAATTAATTACCGTACTGAGAAACATGGGCGATAAAGTTCGATGGCCCAAAGAAATGAGGTCAAATCCGAACAGAAGGAACCCAGACTTCTGGTGCGAATTCCATAACGATCATGGACACAGAACATCAGACTGCAGGTTATTGCAAGGTGAGGTAGAACAATTATTAAAACAAGGCTATCTAACAGAATTGTTTAGTGAAAAAGGTAAACATGCATACATGAAGAACATGAAAGAGGCCCCAAAACCATCATCTCCAACGAGAACAGTGAATGTAATACAAAGAGGAGAAGAGGTGAACGGAGTCATCTGCAAAAAAACAACAAAATTCACAATTACACACGGAAAGTGAATTCGTGAAGACGTGGAAGCAGACATTATATCGTTCAACGACACAGATACCAATGAATTATTGCTTCCTCATAACGACGCACTGGTAATATCCTTACTTATACATGACACTAACATAAAAAGAGTGTTGATTGATCCAGGTAGCTCAATCAAAATTATTTTGTTGAGAGTTGTGGAAGAAATGCTAATGGAGGATCGAGTAATCCCAAAAGCAAGAGCCTTATCTGGGTTTGACAACTCTAAAGTCATAACAAAAGGAGAAATTGAGCTTAGTACCTATGCAGAAGGAGTAATCAAAAATACGAAATTCCAAGTCATTGATACCGACATGGCTTACAACGTAATCATGGGGTGACCATGGATCCACGATATGGAAGCAATACCATCTACTCTACATCAGGTAATTAAATTCCCTTCCAAATGGGGAATTCAACAGATTAGAGGTGATCAACAAACCTCGAGGAATATAAATTTCGTGGTACACTCTAACAATAAAGACGTACCGGAAGAATCAAAAGATGAGGAAATCACCCAAACAGGTAAGGAAGAAGACAACCACGAAAAGGTGAATCAAATCACCACAAAAGCAATGTCAAAACACACGGATATGGATTCTAGGCCCGATGTCATTCAGGAACCAGAAGAGGACGAGCATATTAAAACAACAACTGAAGAGCTCGAAGTTATCCCACTGTTCAAGCAAGAGCCTGAGCAAAATGTTCATATAGGCACGAGGCTAAGCCCCACGAGAAGAGGTAATTTAATTGAATATTTGAAAGCTAACTCAGATTGTTTTGCTTGGTCCCATTCAAATATGACAAGTATACCTCCAGAAGTGATGACTCATAAATTAAATGAAGACTCATCCTTCGTACCTGTCAAGCAAAAGAAAAGAAAGCAAGGACCATTCAAGAACCGAGTGATCGATGAAAAGGTACAAAAACTCTTGAAAATTTGTTCAATATGTGAGGTAAAATATCCTAATTGGTTAGCTAATACCGTAGTGGTACCCAAAAAGAATGGTAAATGGAGAGTATGTGTAGATTACACAAATTTACATTTCTTTGGTTATCAGAAACTCGCGTTCTTCTTAAAATAGCTTTGATAGAGAATCTAATTCTTTTATTAAACACCAGCAACATTCATGGATTTGATGAACAGGGTGTTCATGCCTTATATTAATTCTTTTTTCATTGTCTTCATTGATGACATCTTGATCTACTCACGTAGCCTGGGGGAGCATGAGCAACATTTGAGAGTAGTGCTCCAGACCTTGCGGGAACAAACGTTGTATGCTAAGTTCTCCAAGTGTGAGTTTTGGTTAGACTCTGTGGCCTTCTTGGGACATGTGGTATCCGGAGAGGGTATCAAGGTGGATCGTAAGAAGATTGAGGCAGTTCAGAGTTGGCCATGCCCCACTTTAGAGACCGAGAAGGAGTTTTTTGGGATTGACAGGTTATTGGCGCCGATTTGTGGAGGGCTTTTCATCCATTTCAGCCCCCTTGACTAGATAGACCGAAGGGTGCCTCATTCCAATAGTCCAGCGAGTGTGAGACGAGCTTCCAGAAGCTCAAGACAACTATGACAACTACACCGGTTCTAGTGTTGCCTTCCGTATCGGGGATGTATACAGTTTATTGCGACGCTTCACACGTTGGCTTTGGATGCGTATTGGTGAAGGAGGGACGAGTTATTGCATATGCTTCACGTTAGCTGAAGGTTCATGAAAAGAACTACCCCGTGCTTGATTTGGAGTTGGCAGCAGTTGTTCATGCTCTTAAGATTTGGAGGCATTTCTTGTATGGGGTGTCTTGTGAGGTTTATACCGACCACCGCAATTTGCAACACTTGTTCAAGCAGAGGGATCTTAACTTGAGGCAACACAGATTTCTTGAGTTGCTGAAGGACTATGGCATCACTATTCTTTATCATCCGGGCAAGGCGAATGTGGTTGCAGATGCCTTAAGCATGAAGGCAGAGAGGATGGGTAGCTTGGCATTCATTTCAGCAGAGGACAGGTCACTAGCCTTGGACATTCAGACCTTTGCTAACCGGCTTGTGAGGCTGGACATATCAGAGCCCAGCCGAGTTCTTGCATGTGTTGTTGCTCAGTCTTTGTTCTTGGAGCAAATCAAGGCTCGCTAGTTTGATGATCCGCACTTGGCAGTTCTCCGGGATATGGTACTACAGGGTGGTCCCAAGGAGGTTTCTATTGGGGAGGATGGTGTTCTGCCACTTCGGGGTCGCCTATGTGTGCCCAATGTTGATGGCCTGAGGGAGAGGATTCTGGGGGAGGCTCATAGTTCCCGATATTCTATTCATCCTGGTGCTAAGAAGATGTATCGTGACCTGACTGGTTTTTTTGCTTTCTAAGACCCCGTGCTCCTAAATGAGACTTCCTGTACCTGCTTTACTAGTTTATGACTTGCGGGGATGGTTGGTTTAAGATTTGGGAGAGTTTGGGTTGGAATTGGAACACTTAGTTCCTTAAGGTTGGCCTTAAAGGTCAAGTTTGACTTCGGTCAATATTCTTAGCAAACGACCTCGGAATCGGGATTTGAAGGTTCCAATAGGTTCGTATGATGATTTAAGACTTGGGCGTATGTTCAGAATGGGTTTTTGATGACCCGGGAGCATTTCAGCACCAAATAGTGAAATATGATTCTTGAAGTTCAAAAATTGAGGTTTGGAACGTGTTTCAATGATATCAATGTCCGGACGGAATTTCGAGACCGGCAATAGTTCTGTAGTATCATTTATGACTTTCTCGCAAAATTTGGTATCGTTCCGAGTAGTATTGGTACGTTTCGGCGTGTTTGAAGGGAAGTTAAGAACTTAGAGTTTATAAGTTGAATTTGGATGGTTTTGGGTTATGATTCTTAGATGTAATGTTGCTTCGGATATTCCAAAGGTCCGAGCGAGTCTGTTTTATGATTTAGTACTTGTTGGTATGTTTGGACAGAGCCTCGGGGGCCCCGGATGCCATTCGGACGTCGCACGAGGAAAAGCAACAAAATTTAAGATATTGTACTATTCTACTATTACAACAACAAACCCAGTTCGATCCCAACATGTGGGGTATGGGGAGGGTAGTCTGTACGCAGGCCTTAACCCAATATAATGCAGGTGGAGAGGCTATTTCCAATAGACCCTCGGCTCAGGAAAGGCAAGAAGAAGAAGAAGAAGAGGGAAGTAAGGAAGGAAGAAAAAAAAATTGAAAGGCACAGATAAAGGATAAATAGTATCCAATAAAATCAAGGAATGAAGAAAGATGAAATATGTATATATATATATATATATATATATGTATGTGTGTGTGTGTGCGTATGTATATAAAAATAAAAAAAATCAAAAAACCAAAAATAGAAAGGAACAGATAAAGGATAAATAGTATCCAATAATAGCAATAGGGAATACAATACTTGCGGCGATCAAAATCACATACCGTAATAAAAATCTAAGAATATGAAGGGAAAATGCATGACACTACGCCTATCGGTCAACATTATAAACTACCTACTAACCTTATACCTTAATCCTCGACCTCCACACTCTCGTATCAAGTGTCATGTCCTCAGTGAGCTGAATCATCGCCATGTCCTGCCTAATCACTTCTCCCCAGTACTCCTTAGGCCTACCTCGACCCCTTCTCAAACTCTCCATGGCCAACTCTCACACCTCCTAACAAGGGAATCAATGATTCTTCTCCTAACATGTCCGAACCACCTCAGCCGCGACTCCCGCATCTTGTCCTCCACGGAGGCTACTCCCACTTTGTCCCGGACAACTTCTTTCTTAATCCTATCTCGCTTGGTACACCCACACATCCACCTCAACATCCTCATTTCTGCTACTCTCATCTTCTGCACATGGGAGTTCTTGACTGGCCAACACTCAGCCCCATACAGCATTGCGGGTCGAACCACCACTCGATAAAACTTACCCTTAAGTCTTAATGCCATATTCCTATCACATAGAACACCGGAAGCGAGCCTATTACTAAAGAAAAATCAAATAGCGTACCAATTAAATGTAACAACCAAAAAATATTCCAACTAACATATGATACTAGTATAGTATATAGCTATACCAACAGGGTATACAACTGTACGCAAAGAGTTTAATTTTGTTTAATTCAATTATTAAACTGAAATAGTATCAGTTGTCACATAATCTAATCACCTCAATGAGAGCTTATGCAATGAATAATACCTCCATGGAATTCCATTAAATAGTTCATTTAGAAAAGTATTTTGAGTACTTCGTTTAAATTTTGAAAAATGACATGGATATTTCAAAAAGCTGAAAAAGGATCCAATTATAACAGTAACTATTGCAGTATATTGTATACTATTACGGTATAGTGTTGTCATATATTGTATATTATTACTGTAAAATATATATTATTATTGTATATTGTTGCATTATGCTGCAATAAACTGTATAATATAGCAGTATACTTTTATAGTATATATATACTGTACTGGTATACTATTGGGTTATCGTATTTTTCTTTTATGATTTTTAGCTGAAAAATTCGATTCGAATCACCTCAAATAAGCTTCAAATGCAACGAAATTTCAATATGAACTTCCTAAAAGGTACTATAAAAAATTTATTTATAACACCCATTTCGAATTAAACAACAAAACTTCAAAAAGAAATTTTAAATTCAAGAATTTCAAGCTCAACAATGGTGGGTCTTCAAACACACACAAAAGTCCAGATCTGGAGTTTGAAAAAGAGTTTAACAAGAAAATATCTGAAAACAACTTTGAACACAACATCCAATTAAGTAATCAACTACTTTTAGGTGATTAGTACGAGGATCATGCGTGACGTTGAATAATACATGTGCCTTCTATTTAATCAGCAAAAAAAACTAATAAATCTTTTAAAATTCCCTGGGAATGATACATAAAAAAGAAGTTGCATTTCACATGTACAGAATGTAGATAAAGAAATTAAGAAAAGAATACGAAAGAATGTGAATGAAAATGTTTCAATTTTGAAAATGTGGACAGCTATTGGACAAAAAGTTAGGACAATCCTTTTGGAATTGTGGTATGCACGGAAACTGGGAGTTTTTCCGATCAACTTATTCCTCTTCTCTATTTTTCTTACTGCGAATACTCTATTTCATTTTTATTTTTATTTTTCAAATAATTATTAATATATGTTTCTACAATCAAAGTACATATTATAGACAGAAAGATAGTCAGAAGTAATGTGATTCAAGTCATAAAATAAAATAAAAAGGATAATAGATTTGCATTTTCCACATACCCCTCACGTGGGGTAAAGCAAATTAAAAGGGAAATAGGAAATTGAATAGCCCAGTAATAAGTTTGTGATGTATAGATAGAAATTGTAATTAATTTTCAAGTGGGGATGGTTGGTTCGGGATTTGGGAGAGTTTGGGTTGGAAGTGGAACACTTAGTTCCTTAAGGTTGGCCTTAAAGGTCAAGTTTGACTTCACTCAACATTCTTAGTAAACGACCTCGGAATTGGGGTTTGAAGGTTCCAATAGGTTTGTATGATCATTTCGGACTTGGGCGTATGTTCAGAATGGTTTTTTGATGACCCGGGAGCATTTCAGCGCCAAATAGTGAAATATGATTCTTGAAGTTCAAAAATTGAGGTTTGGAACGTGTTTCAATGATATCAAGGTCCGGACGGAATTTCGAGACCGAAAATAGTTTCGTAGTGTCATTTATGACTTGCTCGCAAAATTTGGTGTCATTCCGAGTAGTATAAGTACGTTTCGGCGTGTTGGAAGGGAAGTTAAGAACTTAGAGTTTATAAGTTGAATTTTGTTGGTTTTGGGGTATGATTCTTAGATTTAATGTTGTTTTGGGTGTTCCGAAGTCTTGAGCGAGTCCATTTTATGATTTAGAACTTGTTGGTATATTTGGACGGGGCCTCGGGGGTCCCGGATGCCATTCGGACGTCGTGCGTGGCAAGTTCAAGCTCTAAAAGAGCTGCTGGTGCAGTAGATTTGGTGCGACCGCACCTGCGATTAGCCAACCGCAGGAGTGAGATTGTAGATGCGGTCGAAGCCTCGCAGATGCGGTCAGTGAGTGGGTGCCCATGATCCGCAGATGCGATCCTTTCTACTGCAGAAGTTGAACCGCAGAAGCGGCCCCAGCTAGCCCGGTCCATTTTCGCAGATGCGGCCCTTCCATCGCAGAAGAGAGACCGCAGATGTGGTCCCCTAACTGCAGGTGCGTAAATCGCTGAAGACAGTGCCTTCATTTAATACAATAATGTGTTATTTTTGATACATTTCATTCATTTCTTGGGCGAATTAGCAGCTTCGAAAGAGGGGATTTCGACTTAGCACCTTGAGGTAATGTATTTCCTACTTAATGTGAGTTTATTTTTTGGGTGGATTTGTAACGACCCGACCGGTCGTTTTGCGTATTCTTACCTCGTTCCCCTAAATGGAACTTCCCGCAGTGGCTTATTGTGATTTATGATTTGCGGGGATAGGTGGTTTGGGATTCGGAAGTGTTTAGAGTAGTATAGGAACCCTTAGTTCCTTAAGGTTGGCCTTTTTGGCCAAGTTTGACTTCGGTCAAAAATTTGAGCAAACGACCTCGGAATCGAGTTTTGACGGTTCCCCTAGCTTCGTATGATGATTTCAGACTTGTGCGTATGTCCAGAATGAGTTTTGGATGACCCGGGAGCGTTTCGATGCCAAATAGCGAAATAGAGTTTCCTTAAGTTCAAAATTGGGTTTGGAACGTGTTTTGGTGTTATCGAGGTCCGAACGGAATTCCGAGACCGGGAATAGTTCAATTATGTCATTTATGACATGCCTGCAAAATATTTGGTGTCATTCCGAGTAGTATAGGTCGGTTCGGCGCATTAGAACCGAATTCAAGAACTTAAAGTTCTTAAGTTTGATTCTAGGGGTTTTGAGGGGTTTTTTGAGTTTTAGCGTTGTTTTTGGTGTTTCGGAGGTTTGAGCGAGTCTGTAATATGATTTAGGACTTGTTGGTATAATTGCATGGGGGCTCGGGTGGGCTCAGGTGCCTCCCGGGCACCAAACAAGGCCAAAAACCAGCAGCCTTAACTGCTGGTGCACCTGAACTGGTGTGACCGCAGCTGCGGTTGCCCAGTCGCAGGTGCGAGACCGCTCTTGCGGTCAAGGCTTTGCAGGTGCGACCCTAGGGGAGAAGTCCCAAGATCGCAGGTGCGGACCTGGGTCCGTAGGAGCGGATCTGCAGGTGCGAGATTCCTTCCGCAGGTGCGACCCGCATCCTCCTTTCTCACTTTCGCAGGTGCGGTCCTCGAGCCGCAGGTGAGAGATCACAGAAGAAAGTGAGCTCCTTTTAACACGGGACATAGCCAGTTTTCACCATTTCTTCTTCACAATAGGCGATTTTGAGAGCTCACAAGAGGGTATTCGACCTAGCTACTAAGAGGTAACTTCCACTTCAATGTTGGTTTAATACATCAATTACTAAGTAGATTAACACCCTAATTAATGTAAATCAAGGGTTAGACTGGGAAACCTAGGGTTGATGAATTTTAGGGAATTTCACCACTTTTCTACCATAAAACCATGCACAAATCATATATTAATGATCCTTAGGTTTTGGGTGAGTGATCTCTACGAAATTTTTCGGAACCCGAGCATGTGGGCCGGGGATGTATTTTTGGGATTTTTTAAGTAGGATGAATTAACTAAAATAATAGGAGAATTTCATACTCTTGAGTGTATATTGACGTATTTATATATCATTTGACTAGTTTCAAGTCCTTGGGTGACGAGTTGGGAGTTTCGGGTGCGTTCTTGAGCCGGGAAGTAGTTCTATGCGAGGTGAGTCTCCTTTCCAACCTTGTAAGAGGGAATTGTCCCCATAGGTAAATGTAAATGATTGAATTATCCTTATCTGCGGGGGCTACGCAGGCGCAAAGTGACGAGAGTCCATGCGTAGCTACTTCTATGTTATGTCGGGTAGAATTTAGGATTCACAAGCATGTCGTTATGTGCCTAACCTTTATATTTACATGTGTTCCTAGTTGCTTATTATCTTAGAAATTTACATGAGGATATTAGGAAGTTATGTGTAAGTTTAAATTCTTAAATCTCTTTTTTCCAGTATAATCCATGATAAATTCCTGAATTTTCTGATAATTCTGTGTATGTATACGAGCACCCGTGTCGCATGTATGATTCGTGAGCGGGGTAGAATTATAATTATGTCAACCTCGTCGCATGATCGATTCGCGAGTGGGATAATAGATGCATCTATGGTTCGAGCCGTTCGACCCTCGGCAGTGCAAATTTATTTTTGCGTCGCTTCAGCCGTACGCTTCGGCATACTATGTGCTATGTATTTGACTGAGAGTCTTGTTATTATTAAATAAATTTCTTCATGTGGAAGGGGAACTTGGGATTTTTGGTGATAGTTGCTATTTGACTCATGAGAATAAATTGCAGTATTATATAATTGATAATTCATGCCGTAGTGATCTCTGACTACTATTTATGTCTAGACTTATTAAATTATATTATTTGTTATTGACCCTAGTAAGTATCACGTCTACCTCTCGTCACTACTTCTTTGAGTTTAGACGGGATACTCACTAGGTACATATTTGTTTATATGTACTCATGCTACGCTACTGTACTTAATTGTACAGGTTCTGAGGCAGGTGTATCTGGTTATCAGACCGGAGCGCGATCTTGAGAGCATATTCTGGACTTGCCTTCACGGTGAGCTGCTCCCTCTAGCGATCCTCAGCAGCACTGTGGAGTTATCTATTATTTTGGATATTTCTATCTACTCTCTTCAGGCAGTAGTACATTCATTTTGTCTAGTCTTGTATATTCTACTAGTCGCATGTGGACTTGTGACACTAGATCTTGGCACACGTAGTAGACACTCTAATATTTTTACTACACTGTACATGTTGGCACATGGTTTTGAAATTTCATTAAGTTACGTTGTCTCGCTTAATCACCTTCATTTAATGATTTTTCTTAACTTAAAATTTGGAAAGTACTTAAATATCAACCTAAGTGAAGTAACTTCTGTAGTGAACTAGTGTTGGCTTGCCTGACTGCGGTGTTGGGCAACATCATGACCTGAGTAGGAATTTGGGTCGTGACAACATAGTATCAGAGCTCTAGGTTCACGTAGGTCTCACAAGTCACAGGCAAACCTAATAGAGTCTTGTGGATAGATATGGAGACGTCTATATTTATCTTCGGGAGGCTATAGGTGTTAGGAAACCTCTCTTTATTCATATTCTATTGTGTATTCGATGGTTTACTAAATCTCGTTATTCTATTCTCTCACAGATGATGAGGACTCGTGCAGCTGACGTTCTTGACCCGGGAGATCCCGCTACCCTCACCGTCCGAGGCCGTGGTAGAGGCCGGAGGAGGGCACCAACCTGCGGTAGGGGATGAGGGCATCCTAGAGTTGTTCCATTAGCACCCCCAGCGGATCCAGCAGAGGATCCCATTACTGAGGCGCAGGGTGAGGTGCCCCCACCAGATCCAGCTCTGATGGATTTCATGACTGCACCAAGCTCCCAGGAGGTCATGGGTTGTATGATGCGGTTCATGGACAACATGTCCCAGGCTGGTTTATTTCCAGCAGATCCTGCCACTTCTCAGGCGGGAGGGGGGGGGGGGGGGGGGGGGGGGTGGAGTTCAGACCCCTACTGCCCAGGATGCAGGTCAGACAGCAGCATTGCATCTGTAAAGACCTGTAAAATTTCTTGCTTAAAATAATGCCCGAACGAGTCCCCGAGTTGTTTTTACTATGGAAATTCCTAAAATGGACCTAATTTGAACAAAAAGTACCCCGAGAGTTAAAGAATTAAACTTTCCTGAAATTGGGTGTTATGCGACGCACTATGCGATCGCATAACGTGTATGCGGACTGCATAGTGGTCGCATACACGGGCAGATCACTACCCAACTAAAGGATAACTATGCGGTCCAATCTACGACCGCATTTCGGTTCTGCGGACCGCATAGCTGTCGCATTATTGCCTTTGATTTTAGCGAGGGGTGTTATGCGACGCACTATGCGATCGCATAACGAGTATGCTGACCGCATATTGGTCGCACACCTGGGCAGATTCTTTCCAAATTTTGGCCTACCTGGAGCCATTCTACGGTCAGCTCTGCGGACCGCATGTCAGGAATGTGATCGCATTCCTGACCGCATATTTGACACGGGCTTTTAATTTTCAAAACATTTATACCCGACCCCAGCTTCATTTAACCCCTACCCCCTTTCATTTTAACTGGATTCTAAACAAGATAGAGAGAAGAAAAAGATATTTCTTGAGAGAGAAGTCCCCATCTTCCCCAAATTTATTCTTCAAACATCACTCAGGCCCAGAAATTATCAAGTAATATTCATCTTCTTCCCTCTAAGCGGTAAGTCCCCACCCCATTTCCATTTAATTTTCAGATTTTAGTTAAAATGAAGCACACATAGGTTGGTTCTTGAGACTAAAACATAAGACTTGCATGCATGTGAATAATCTTCCATGACCTAGTAAAAGGAAGGTAGTTAGAGTAATCTTTCACTAAAATGGGTTTTAGTTAAGCTAAGGGACCACATGGTGTTTGATAAAATTCTCAAATGAATTCAAGATTCCTAATTCTAAGGTAAATGTGTCGCATTATAAACTAGATTGACGGTGCTAGACAGTTCGGTGAATTGTGATAGAAATTAAAAAGGGAAACTTGACTCCAGGTATGTATGGCTAACTTTAATCTTTGTAAAATCGCTTGGTGGTGTCTAAGCATACGGTACGTGTATTGGTGTGAATATGTGCAAATGGTTGTTCAAATTGTGTTGAAGCATGAAGTGCATTCCTTGTTTGTCTTTAGTTGATCACAACACTACCATGCTATGTGAAATGATGCTAGTAGGTTAATGAATCCAAGAGTATGAATGTATATGCTAAAGGCTGTGTAACAAGTAACGAAAAGGAGTTGTGGTGTGATGTAATTGAACTAAACGGCTGTGGCAATATCGTATATGATTCACTGTTTGGTAAGGTTTATTGTGGCACGATTTTTTTTTTATATACGTAATGTGGGTTGTAAAGAAGTTATATTCCTATTGCTGAAATTTTCTGTGATTGAATTGTGTAATGTCATTGTTGATATGAGATATGATTGTCTGGTGGGATCGGGTTGCACGCCGCAACATGAGTGATAAAGGTGATATGTGAGAAGTTATAAGGGTGAGGTGTGATTTTCCGGTGGGATCGGGTTGCACGCCGCAACAGCAACTTAAGAAATGATTGTGATTGTCAGGTGGGTTCGGGTTGTGCGCCGCAACAGAAGAAATAAGGGTGGAATGTTGAGAAGGGATAAGGGTGGAATTGTGATTGTGATTGTGATGAAGTGTGAATTGTGGAACTTCCATTGTGTTTCTTTCTATATCGTTGTGCAGTGATTGTGTGACTCTTTGTCTATCTTTTGCCTGTGCATTGTTGAGTTTACTTAGAGTAAAGTTTGTTCATACATACAAGGACAATTCAAATGTACTGACGTCCTTTTTTTCTGGGGGCGCTACATTCTTGTGATGATTGTAGGTGGTTCTATAGCAGGTACTCCAGCCCACCAACAGTAGTGCCTCCTCTACGTCCCATTAGCTGTTTTGGTGAGCCCCTTTCCTGTCGGGGCCCTGTGTGGTTCATGCCACCTCTTCTTCCGGACTTTCATTTTGGTATTTTTGTAGGGTATAACCGGAGCCTTGTTACCGGCAAGTATTATATAACTCCTTTGTACTCTTAGAGGCTCCGTAGACAGGATATGTGGGTTATGTACATATGTATTTTGGGCAATATAACTTGTAGACTACGTAAAGTGAACCTGTATGTTATGTATATTTTGTAAGTATTGTACCACATGTGGGTAATGATAGAAATGAAGAATTTAATTCCAGGTTGTAAGAATTTGTTTAAATTATAATTGAATAATGTACATTGGAATCACGGGGTAATACGTGGGATGGAAAAGGGAATCCAGGTCCGCTTGACTGGGGCTACCCAGTCGAGCACCGGTCGTGTCGCTCGGTTTTGGGGCGTGACAGCAGCCTGTGGGCGGAGCACAGCCGGTAGCAGCAGCACCAGTGCTCAGACCAGCTGCGGACGGTGATCCGCAGAAGCTACTCGATAGATGGACTCGATTGAACCCTCCTATCTTCGAAGGTGAGAGGGGCGAGGATGCCCAGGACTTCATTGATAGGTTTAGGGACAGACTGCACAACATGAGGATTCTGGAGTCCCATGGAGTTGATTTCACTACTTTCCATCTAGAGGCCAGGGCACGTAGATTGTGGCAGTCATTTATCCTTGGTAGGCCAGCAGGTTCCCCTCCTCTCACATAAGCAGTTCACTCAGCTGTTCCTGGACAGGTAAATTCCACCCTTAGAAAGAGAAGAGTTGCGGTATAAGGTGGAGCAGCTGGAGCAGGGGCAGATGTTGGTGACAGACTATGAGGCTAGGTTTTCTGAACTGTCTCGTCATGCCCTTATGATTCTTCCTACTGACGCTGAGAGAGTGCAGAGATTTGTAGCTGGGCTGCTGTTAGGTATTAGAGCCAACATGGCCCAAGAGGTGGAGATAGGTACTCCCTATCAGCTTGTGGTCGAGATAGCTCGTCGGATTGAGGGTTATCGATCGAGGGGCAGAGAGCAGGGCCAGCAGGACAAGAGAGTTAGACTTTATGGATATTTCAGAGGTTCCCTAGGTAGAGGCAGGGGTCAGTTCAGTAGAGGCCAGCCTAGCAAGCCTCCATATTCATCTCCTCCACCACCTCCCTGTGGTGTTCCAGTAAGGCCTTATTTTAGCGCCATGCCGGAGAGTTCTTACCACCCATCAACCATTCAGGGTTACTCCGGCGGGTATTCAGGTCATCAGGGGTCTTCTAGTCCTTACTTCAGTGCCATGCCAGAGGGTTCTCACTGTCCCCAAGCTATCCAGGGTTCTTCTTCAGGGTAGCAGGCAATGCCACCAGCGAGGTGTTGTGAGTGTGGGGAGTCAGGACATATGAGGAGGACTTGTCCCAGGTTTTGGGGCAGGGCTGTTCAGCAGAGTTACCAGCCTACATACTCAGCACCGGCGCCCCGTCCACCCAGAGGTGGAGGACAGGCTGGTAGAGGACGTCCCAAAGGTGGAGGCCAGGCAGAGGGAGCTCAGCTAGCTCTTATTCAGTCCAGCGGAGGTCAGTCTTCAGGTACACCAGCCAAATTCTAAGCTATTTCGGCCCGAGCAGATGCAGTGGCCTCAGACGTCGTGATCACATGTATTATTTCAGTTTGTGGTAGGGAGGCATCCGTGATATTTGATCTAGGATCCACTTATTCATCTCTCAGCCTTATTTGCTTGTTTTATGGATGTTCCTCGCGAGTCCTTGGATTCTACTATATATGTGTCCACTCCAGTGGACGATTTTGTGGTGGTAGACTGGGTCTATCGGTCTTGTGTGATCACCTTCTGTGGGTTCGAGACTAGAGCGGACCTCCTGTTGCTCGACATGGTTGATTTTGAGGCTATTTTGGGGATGGATTGGCTATCTCCCTATCATGCCATCTTGGATTTCCACGCCAAGACGGTTACTTTGGCCATGCCTGAGTTGCCTAAGCTGGAGTGGAGAAGTTCCTCAGTTAGTGCAGCTAGTAGAGTTATTTCCTTCCTGAAGGCTCGTCACATGGTCGAGAAGGGTTGTCTGGTGTATCTTGCTTATGTGCGGGACACCACCGCGGAGTCTCCGACGATTGATTTGGTGCCAGTTGTTCGAGAGTTTGCTGATGTCTTTCCTTCAGACCTTCCGGGCATGCCTCCGGATCGTGATATCGATTTCTGTATTGATGTAGCTCCAGGCACTCAGCCTATTTCTATTTCCCCGTACCGTTTGGCTCTGAAGGAATTGAAGGAATTGAACGAGCAGTTTGAGGAGTTGTTGGCTAAGGGGTTTATCAGACCGAGTGTATCGTCGTAGGGGTGCTCCAGTTCTATTTTTAAAGAATAAATATGGGTCTATGCGGATGTGTATTGATTACCTCCAGTTGAACAAGGTAACTATTAAGAACAAGTATCCACTGTCGCGCATTGATGCTTTTTTTGACCAGTTGCAGGATGATCTGGTGTTTTCTAAGATTGATTTGAGATCGGGGTATCACCACCTGAATATTCGAGCCTCGGATATTCCGAAGACTGCTTTTCGTACGAGATATGGCCATTATGAGTTCATAGTGATGTCCTTTGGCTTGACTAATGCCCCAGCAACATTCATGGACTTGATGAATAAGGTGTTCAGGCTGTATATTGATTCCTTTGTCATTGTCTTCCTTGATGACATCTTGATTTACTCACGTAGCCTGGGCGAGCACGAGCAGCATTTGAGAGTTGTGCTCCAGACCTTACGGGAACAGAAGCTATACGCTAAGTTCTCCAAGTGTGAGTTCTGGTTGGATTCCGTGGCATTCTTGGGGCATGTAGTATCCGGATATGGTATCAAGGTTGATCCTTAGAAGATTGAGGCAGTTCAGAGTTGGTTGCGTCCTACTTCGGCTACAGAGATCAGAAGTTTCTTGGGTCTAGCAGGCTACTATCGACGATTTGTGGAGGTCTTTTCATCCATTGCAGCCTCACTGACTATATTGACTCAGAAGAATGCCCCGTTCCGACGGTCTGACGAGTGTGAGGCGAGCTTTCATAAGCTCAAGACAACATTGACCTTAGCATCAGTTCTAGTATTGCTTTCCGGTTCTGGGATGTATATAGTGTTTTGAGACGCTTCACGCATTGGCTTAGGATGTGTGTTGATGAAGGAAGGGAGAGTAATTGCTTATGCTTCACGCCAGCTGAAGGTTCATGAGAAGAATTATCCGGTGCACGATTTTGAGTTGGCGGCGATTGTTCATGCTCTTAAGATTTGGAGGCATTACTTGTATGAGGTATCTTGTGAGGTTTATACAGACCACCGCAGTTTGCAGCACTTGTTCAAGCAGAGGGATCTTAATTTGAGGCAAGGCAGGTGGCTTCAGTTGCTGAAGGATTATGACATCACCATTCTTTATCATCCGGGCAAGGCAAATGGGGTAGCAAATGCTTTGAGTAGGAAGGCGGAGAGTATGGGTAGTTTGGCCTACATTGCAGCGGAGGAGATACCTCTAGCCTTGGACATTCAGTCCTTGGCTAACCGCTTGGTGATATTAGATCTTCCAGAGCCTCGTCGAGTTCTAGCTCATGTGGTTGCTCAGTCTTCATTATTGGGGGATATCAAGGCTCGACAGTATGATGATCCATGTTTGGCAGAGCTACGGGAGACGGTGGTTCAGGGTGGTTGATACGCTAAAATTACACTTTTAAAATAGTGTAAAGCGGTCGAAGTCAAATATAATAACCCAACAAGGTTGGAGTCGAATCCCACAGGGAATAGGTGTGAAAATATCACTATGTTAGTGTGGTTCTTAACTCTACTCGAAATTCTATTCCGTTAGTGAACAAGAAGATGGTGATTAATAGTCTACTATTTTAGAGAAAGAGTAGTAACAAAGGAAGTTAATTTAGGTTGTAATTAATATGGGTAGAATGACCAAGGTTGTGTCCCCTTTCATG
>ML262277.1:0-27488 GCA_005239495.1 Nicotiana undulata
TATCTTATTTTATCGTTTAAGTTCCGATATTATTGCTGCCCCGTTAATATTTCCCCCCTATTTCTTCCCATATCTCTTCTATTTGATAATACTTGTTTTAATTATCGGTTAATTCTTGTACATATATCTGCTTAGACTAGGACAGGTGATCGTATTATGCTAAGTCTAGCCTCGTCACTACTTCGGCCGGGGTTAGGCTTGGCACTTACTCAGTACATGGGGTCGGTTGTACTGATACTACACTGCACTTCCTTGTGTTGTTCAGACCCTGCTACCGGACCCGTGGAGCGTTCTGAGGGAGATACCTTTAGTCCACGTCAGAGCTTCGAGGTATACACTGGCGTCCGTGGATCCCGAGGCTTCTTTCCTGTACCGCTTCATTGTCTTTCTCCTTTATTTCCAAGATAGTGTTGTACTTTCATTCCAGACTTGTATTTAGTATTCTAGTAGCTAGTCCGTGAGATTGTGACACCCCGATTTTGAAAGTTTACGTTATTTCATGATTGTTATATTCTTCCTTTCCGCATTCAAGTTTTGTTATTATCGATGTTGGAAAGATTATTGTTGGGAAATATGCAAAGAAGAAATAAAGGAAAGGTATGTTTTTGATGTACGGTTACACGGTTTCCCACTATTGTCCCAGTATATGATTGAATTAGTTAAAGTTGAAAGGTTAGCGTTTTATCTCTTATTAAATGGTTTTAAGTTACTATTGCAAGTTATACGTTGGCTGGCCTAGCGGGTTCAACGTTAGGCGCAATCACGACCTAAAGGGTGTGGATTTGGGTCGTGGCATTTATGACTTGCGTGCGCGATCGGTATCGATTTCTGGAAAGTTTATATGTGAAATTTTAAATGAAATATGATTTTTGACTTTAAAAATGACTAGAGTTGCCAATGTCAACGATTTTGGTAAACAACCTCGGATCGGTATTTTGACGATTCGGGGTAGGTTCGTATGATAATTTTGGACAAGGTACATGTATGGTTGGTATCCCGGGTGACCCAAGACCATTTCAATACACTATGTGAAAAGTTTGAAAATTGAGTTTAACTTTGAAAAGTCTTTAGTTTTAATGATTGATTATTGAGTTTTAATATTATTATGATGATTTGAGCTTGCGAGTGAGTTTGTATGATGTTATGAACAATGTGGATATCTTGATTGAATCTGGAGGGACTCAGGTGAGTTTCGTATGCGTTGCAGATGATTTTGATAGTTGAAGTAAATGCTGGTGTTGCTGAACTGCAAGTCTCGCATTTGCCACTCGCATTTGCGATATTGAAGAGGGTTGGGAAAGTTTCTCTTTCTCGATAATGGTGGTCTTCTTATTGCAATACTTATGTCGCATTTGCGACTCTGAGGGAGTTAGGGGCAGCTTCATATTGTGAAGCTTTATTCGCATTTGTGGTCTGCCCTGGTTCATATTTGCGATGAAGGCATTGCTTTTGCGATATTGGAGGCTCATAGGCTGGTTCTTAATTGCGATCAGTTATTCGCATTTTCGAACTTCGCAATTGAGAATAAGAGTTCACAATTACGATAGCTACAGCTAGATAAAAGTTGAAGATTTCAGGACTTAGCTCATTTTACACCATTTGTGAAACCTAGATTTCATAGCGGCGTTTTTTGGAGAGTAATTTGTTCCTAACTTCATAGGTTAGTAACATAACTTGCTTTCATCAAATTTCTATTACATTTTCATGAATTTCACTGTCAAATCTAAGATTCTTAGAGTAGAAATTGGAGTTTTTGGGTAGAATTTAGGGTTTTATAAAATTGAGATTAGACCTCAAGTTGAGGTCGAATTTTAAAACAAATCACATATCCGAACTCTGGGATGAATGGGTAATCGGGATTTGGTCTTAATTTCGAATTTTGACTGCCTGGACCCATGTTGACTTTTTGTTGATTTTTCAGTTATGATAAATATTGAACCTTTTTCATTTGAGTTGTTGATTTTGTTCTGGAAAGAGGTAATTATCTTGGTTAACCTTGATTTGAGCGAAATAAGATATAATTGAGTCTATTTGCTATGTGATCTCTGTGTTGGGGGCAGCGTATATGCAACGTGATGAGTGTATATGCACTGGCCATTGAATACGCATACGATAGAATTAGTCTTATTTATGCTATTTTACTTTATGTATTATGTCTTCCATGTATTACATAGATTGTGTATTTCTTTAATTTATCGTATTCATATTATTTTATATGTTGATATTAATGAGATATCGTTGAGATCACTAAATTGTTGATTTGGTTGTTGGTGCAAATTGTGGTAAATTCTCATATGGCGAGTTATGCTCAAATGCTTCTCTTTGATGTTATTTGTGCTGCTTGATACTGTGTTATGTGATTCTTGGTGAGAAGTAAAAAGTACGAAGGGTATTGTCGTGCTTGTGAGGTTGAGTGATTATGCACAAAGGGTGTTGCCGTGCTTGTGTGTGAAAGTGAGGATATGCACAAAGGGTGTTTTCGTGCTCTATTCATATATTGATGTCTTTGCACAAAGGGTGTTTTTGTGCTTGAGAGAATGTGAGGATATGCACAAAGGATGTTTTCGTGCTTGCTATTATATTGTAATGTGAAGATGAGAGTAATAGCACGATGGATGATTGCCGTTTGTTGGTTTCATTGTTCCTTACTTGTTATTTGGATTGTGGTTTTGACTTTTTGGTTTCATTATTTACTTTCAAAAGGTTATTTTGAGTTATTATAAAAGTATGAGTTGTGGTTTACTTAGTAACACTTTCCTTTACTTTCCTATTTCTTTTATGTTCCTTAATATGTACTTATTATTTCTCACATAATGTTGATATCTGTTATTGTAATTGATACTTTTCCTGTTATTTAGTTATCTCTTGTTGTATATAATTGCACAAGTTTTTTTTGTAGGTATCTTGTCATAGCTTCGGCACTACCTCTTCGGTGTTAGGCTCGACGCTTACTGAGTACCTTGGGTTTGTAGTACTCATACTATACTTCTGCACTTCTTGTACATATTCGGACATTGGTACCAGTGAAGCCCCAAGAGGTGCTTAGCATATACCAGTCAGGTGATTCGAGGTAGAGCTGCATCCCGTCGCAGGCTTTAGAGTCATCTTCTATTTTCGTTGTACTGTTTTCATTTTTCAACAATATTGTATTTTCCTTCTGTGATGACCCAAAGGGTCATCTTGTAATTTAAGACTCCATTCCGGGCTCGTTAGCCTTAAAAGTATTATTTTACTCACCTCGATTGTGTGCGCATTCCGGGCGTGAATTCGGAAAGCCTTTGTGTGAAAATATATGAAATAATAATTTTTGGGATTTAAAAAAATAATTTTTAGTTGACTTTGGTCAATGTTTTGAGTAAACGGACCTGAACCCGTATTCTGATTGTCCCGGAAGGTTTGTAGTAAAATATGAGACTTGACTGTATGCCCAAAATCGAATTCTGAGGTCCCTAACTCAAGAAATGAATTTTTGATGAAAATTGTTAGACTGAAATTTAAAGGAATTAAAGAAATTGAATAATGTTTGAACTCGTTGGTATCGGGCCTGTATTTTGGTTCTAGATCACGGTACATATCTATTATAACATATATGTTATGTCTGTAAAATTTGGTGGAAATCGGAGTTTATTTGACGTGCTTCGGACGTTCGGTTGAGAAGATAGTAATGTTGAAAAGATCTTGAGGAATTCATGAGATTTGATGCTAATTCTGTAGTTTTAGATGTTATTTTGGTGATTTGATCGCACGAGCAAGTTCGTAGGATATTTTTAGATTTGCGTGCATGTTTGTTTTGGAGCCCCGAGGACTCATGTGAGTTTCAGATAGGCTTCAGGGTGTTTTAAACTTAGAAATTCTACTGTCTTTGCTGTTGCTGGTGCGCAGGGAATTTGCTCGATCGCGAAGCCTCTCACGCGAGCACGAAATGTAAACTAGGCTGAAGGAACAATCCTTCTTCGCGAACGCGAAGCACTGGGGGGTGGTACCCTTCATGAACGCGACCTGCCTTCCGCGAACGCGATGAGTTAAGGGACCTGGGGGAGGGGAGTCACCTTCCTCTACGCGAGCGTGACCACTGGGTCGCGAACACGATGGTCTGGTGGGGAAAAGCATTTCGAACGCGAGCCGCTCTTTGCGAATGCGTAGGCCTTCTGGCCGCAAAGCATCACGATCGGATAGGTCTTTCGCGAATGCGAAAAAGACATGTCCAGCGATTAAAACAGAACCTAAAAACGGGGATTGTCCATTCCTTAATATTTTAAAACCAAGAAGGCTTAGAGGTGATTTTCAAGAAACCTATTTTTCCCCAAAGTATTGGTAAATGATTCTAAACTACTTTTTTCCAATTACCATTGTTTTTCATCAATTTTCAACCAAAAATCTAGGGTTTTCATGGTAGAAATTGGGGGTTTGGGTAGAATTAGGGAATTTTGTATAATTAGAATTTGTACCTCGAATTGGGGTCAGATTTAAAAACTAATTACATATTCAGGCTCGGGGGCGAATGGGTAAACGAATTTTGGTCCGAGCCTCGAGTCTGGACCAAGCAGGCCTGGGCCGATTTTTTGACTTTTATTGGGAAAACTTAGGAAAACCATAAATATGCATTAAAGTTGATTCCTTTAACGTTAATTGATGATATTAATGATTATATACGAGTGGGTTGGAGGTGAATTCTAAAGGAAAAATTGTACTTGAGCAGTGAGTGGCCTACGAAATCGAGGTAAATATTGTGTCTAACCTTAAATTGAGGGAATAGGTATTGTGTGACTACTTGCTAAATGTTTTTTTGTTGAATACGATGTATAGGTGAGGTGACAAGTACCTATACGTTGTGGTCGAGTCATACCATGCGAGTGAAAGTTCATTCTTGTTATTCTTGTAGTCTTAAAGCCTATTATACATGCTTATTGTTGCTATTGAAATGCTGGAAGAATTGTATCTGGTTCCACCGAGATGGATAACATTGTGAATATTGATTTGAGGTTGAGATGTTAAATTGTGAAAGTAATTATGATGAAATACTGATTTCTTGTGAAATTCAACTTTATCTATTGTTAATGATTCTGTGATTGGTGAGGAAGAGTGTAAAGCATGAAGGGTGATGCCATGCATAATTTATTTAAATGGTGAGAAAGAGTGTAAAGAACAAAGGGTGATGCCGTGCCTAATTTATTTAAATGGTGAGGAAGACTGTAAAGCACGAAGGGAGATGCCGTGCAAAATTTATTTATATTGTGAGGTTGAGAGTAAAATCACGAAGGGTGATTCATGCATTCTTATTTATTATTTGGTGAGGATGAGAGTGAAAGCACAAAGGGTGATGCCGTGCATTCTTATTTATTATTTGGTGAGGATGAGAGTAAAAGTACGAAGGGTGATGCCGTGCATTCTTATTTATTATATGGTGAGGTTCAGAGTAAAAGCACGAAGGGTGATGCCGTGACGATTTCCTTTCTATTTTAATTGCTAATTTCTTTGTTGATCACTGTTTATTTCCGTCTTTGCGTTTTCTCACTCCTTATGTTAATTCCCCACTGCATGCCCTCTTCCCATTAGTTGCTATTTTAATTCTTTATTTGTTGTTATTTCCACTAACATGATTATACATGTCCAGGTTTTTATGTGGTGTCTTGTCCTAGCCTCGTCACTACTTCGCCGAGGTTAGGATCGACACTTACCAGTACATAGGGTCGGTTGTACTGATACTGCACTCTGCACTTTATATGCATATCCAGGTTCAGGTCCGAGTTGATTTTGAGTAGTAGTTGACACTTCCGCACGGAGACACGAGGTAGATCTGCCGACGTCCGCAGATTCCTGGAGTCTCTTCCTTATTATTCAGTTGCTGTGTTATTTAGTTCTAAACAGTTATATATATAATTTTTCTTTCCAGCCAAATACTTGTAGTAATTCTTAGTAGTTCGTGAATTGTGACTCCAAACCCTGGGTAGCTAGACATTAGTATTAGTTTCGCAGTATCGTTATATCATTTAGTATATTATTTTGGTATCATATGTTGGGTGGTAGAAAGACTTCGTATATGTTTTAATTGTTTTAATGTCGTAACCCTCTAATATTGGCTTGCCTAGCAAGTTTAGCGTTAGGCGCCATCACGACCCCAACGGTGGGAATTCGGATCGTGACAAGTTGGTATCAGAGCACTAGGTTGCCTAGGTCTCACAATTCACGGACAAGCTTTATAGAGTCTGAGGGATCGGTGCAGAGACGTCTGTACTTATCTCTCAGAGGCTATGAAGTTTCGAAAAAGTTCACTTTATTTCTACTATGTCGTGCGATTCTTGTTATTCCAATACTAATTGAACTCTTCAATTCTTATTCTCTCGCAGATGGCAAGGACACACGACTCTTTTTCCGCTGACCAACAACCAGATCCTCTTGCAGCAACAACTCCTACAAGGGGTAGAGGCCGAGGCCATGCTAGTGGTCGAGGCAGGGGCAAGACTCAGCCTAGTGCTCAGGCAGCAACTCCAGTTGCAGAGCCTCAGATAGAACTTATGAGGGGGCTCCAGCTCAGATGGAGCCTACTTGCTACATGTTTTGTTGTTGAATACGATGTATAAGTGAGGTGACGAGTACCTATACGTTGTGGTCGAGTCATACCATGCGAGTGAAAGTTCATTCTTGTTATTTTTGTAGTCTTAAAGCCTATTATCCATTCTTATTTTTGCTATTGAAATGCTGGAAGAATTGTATCCGATTCCACGGAGATGGATAACATTGTGAATATTGATTTGAGGTTGAGATGTTAAATTGTGAAAGTAATTATGATGAAATACCGATTTCTTATAAAATTCCTCTTTATCTGTTGTTAATGATTCTGTGATTGGTGAGGAAGAGTGTAAAGCACGAAGGGTGATACCGTGCATAATTTATTTAAATGGTGAGGAAGAGTGTAAAACACGAAGGGTGATGCTGTGCATGATTTATTTATATTGTGAGGTTGAGAGTAAAAGTACGAAGGGTGATGCCGTGCATTCTTATTTATTATTTAGTGAGGATGAGAGTAAAAGCACGAAGGGTGATGCCGTGCATTCTTATTTATTATTTGGTGAGGTTCAGAGTAAAAGCACGAAGGGTGATGCCGTGCATTCTTATTTATTATTTGGTGAGGTTCAGAGTAAAAGCACGAAGGGTGATGCCGTGCCGATTTCCTTTCTATTTTAATTGCTAATTTGTTTGTTGATCACTGTTTATTTCTGTCTTTGCATTTTCTCACTCCTTATGTTAAAATTTCCCACTGCATGTCCCCTTCCCATTAGTTGCTATTTTAATTCTTTATTTGTTGTTATTTCCAATAACATGATTATACATGTCCAGGTTTTTATGTAGTGTCTTGTCCTAGCATCGTCACTACTTTGCCGAGGTTTGGCTCGACACTTACCAGTACATGGGGTCGGTTATATTGATACTGCACTCTGCACTTTATGTACAAATCCAGGTTCAGGTCCGAGTTGATTTTGAGTAGTAGTTGACACTTCCGCACGGAGACACGAGGTAGATTTGCCGACGTCTGCAGATTCCTGGAGTCTCTTCCTTATGATTTTGAGTAGTAGTTGTCCAGCCAAATACTTGTAGTAATTCTTAGTAGTTCGTGAATTGTGACTCCAAACTCTGGGTAGCTAGACATTAGTATTAGTTTCGCAGTATCGTTATATCATTTCATATATTATTTTGGTATCATATGTTGGATGGTAGAAAGACTTCGTATATGTTTTAATGTCGTAACCCTCTAATGTTGGCTTGCCTAGCAAGTTCAGCGTTAGGCGCCATCACGGTCCCGACAGTGGGAATTCGGGTCATGACACTTTCAAGACAATGTATTAACTCTAGAAGCTGATGCACTTGTGACTCCACGTTTTGGGATGGTTGAACGTTAACGTTAATTCTTGACATATTATGTATACCTTTTTTGTTGCTTTTACATTGTTAGGCCCCGTAAAATTTTACTAAAAACCTTGGGTTTCGTGGTGCTGAGGTAGGTTAATGTGTTTGATAATTGTAGTAAAGAGAGCTGCGGTACGAACCTTTTGGGTTGACAGTGCGTCGGGGAGTTGAAGGAAGAGTTTTTCAGAACATGGTGTTTCTGCGATTCACTATGCGGCTGCAAAATTACTTTGTGGACCGGACATCGGCCGCAGAGTGCAACAAGACTTGAGCCAATTTTGATGACCATAATGCATCCTCATAACCATTTCGAGGGCCACTTATCCGTCGCAGAACCAACATGAGAAAATTGCGGCAGAAGATTCTGCGGCGCATTATGCGACTGCATAGCTGATCTGTGGCAGAGTGGACCAGACTAGCCCAGTTTCTGTTTCTGATTTTATAACATGGTCCCCTTTCTATAAAAATGACCTTGGGGTTATTTTGACTGGTCTAAATTGCCATTTTAGAGAGAGAGTAGTGTTCTAGTGAGAGAGGAGGAAGGCCCTAAGTGTTTTGTTCATCAATCCTTGCCCATGCTTTGTAATTCAACAAGGAAAACTCACAGGTCTTCATCCAAGAGGTAAGGTTCTATCCCTAGCTTTCCATTTCGAGTTTGGGGTAGAAGATGGGTAATAGAGAATGTGGTTCTTGGGTAGGAGCGTGTTATTTATGCATGCAAGTACTAATAAGGTTTGTGGGAAGGTTGTTGTGCTCTAATGGGTAACCATTGGGTTGTGGGATGAAGGAATCCACAATAGGAGGACCTTGAAATCATAATGACCACCTAGTGTTTGATGAAATTCTTAAATGAGTTGGACCCCTGAATATCTTCCTAATTATGGTTCAGTTTTGTTATGTTTCTAAATAGATTGAAGTTACTAGGATTTCCGGAATGTTGTAGTATTTTAAAGAAAGCTCAAAGCGAGGTATGTTGGCTAAACTCTTGTAGAATCAAAGTCCATGATGTCCTCGTAAGTTGTAATTATGATTGGATCAATCTCTTATGTCTCATGTTCCTAGTTATTCCTTATAATTTGACTATTTTAATAAACTTTGTGTCGGAAATTATATGTTCAGAATGTGTTCCGAATGCTCATATCATATTGTGTTATCCTTCGAGAACGTATTCAAATGTGACAAATGTATCAAGCTCTTATGAATTCAATCATGTTTCAACTGCAAGTTATTATACCAAATTGTGGAAGAAAACTCAATGTGCCTAAGAATCTTATTTACTCATATGTATACTAAAAATCGTGATTAGAGATGCCTTGTGGTTGATAACCCATGATGATGCTTGAAAGTGAAAGGGGTGAGCATGAAATATGAGATACGACCGACGTGCCAAGAATGATATCACATTTGTGGCCACTAGCGCCAATGAAATGCAAAGATGTGAAAAAGGTGATGAAATGAGCTGAAAATCTTTTTTATAATAAAAATTTGGGAGTATCGTTTGTCGCCGAGTAAGGATAGGTTGAAATAACCTAACCCCGAAACTACACATGACGGTGTAGGAGTGATTGAGGGGTAAATCCCCGAGCTGAGGTGTTGGGAATACTCCCCTTAAATGGGATGCGATTGATGTGTTGAGATTATTCCCCTTAATTTAGATGAGATGATTTCTTGCAAAGGGTGATGTTGATCCACACATCATTATGGTGAGACGGCCTAGACGATCGGTTCGAGATCGGACGCCATGTCACGCACATGGTAGTGATAGTGATTGTGATTGGATGTCTCTGGATAAGACAACCTAGCCGAGCGAGCCGTGATCGGGCTCCGCGCTAAAGTCACTGTGGCATATCGGTACTAAAGATCTCCCAACCTAAAACATTGAAATCTACTTGAAACCTTATCTTGCTCCTAACTTGATGCATTGGTATTATTTGAGGTTTTCATTTTGATCCTATAATTGTTTCTCATTGTATTGTTACTCGTTCTATTGAGAGGGTGCTTAGTCTTACATACTAGTATTATTCCATATGTACTAATGCCCCTTTTGCCGGGGGCGCTGCATCTTTAATGGATGAAGGTGGTTCCACAACATGCGTCATTGATTAGTGATAGCAATACACCCACTTCCCAGCTGACTTGGTGAGCCCCACTTTATTTCGGGGTCGTGTATCTTTTGTTCCTTATGTATTATGTTCTGAAGTATAGCCGGGGCCTTGTTGTTGGCACAATCATAACACTCTTTTGTATCCGTTAGAGTCTCCGTAGACATGGTGTGGGTTGTATATATTGGTGTTGATGATACGCTCAAATTACACTTTAATAAATAGTGTAGAGCGGTCGATGTCAAATATAATAACCTAACTAGGTTGGGGTCGAATCCCACAGGGAAATGGTGTGAAAAGATTACTTAAATAGTGTGAAACTTGACTTAAATCGCGATTCTATTCCGTTAGCTAAAAAGAGTGTTGTAATTGAGTGAAATAAAAATGAGTGTAATTATGTAAGATTGTAATTAATTTGATTAACGAAACCAAGGTTGTGTCCTCTTCAATGAAATGTAATGCTATCGGTGTTAATATGATATATTTCTAATGGATGGTCCTTTGATATGCAAATGATTTCTAAATGACTACCCAATATTTTTCAATAGTTGGGTAGTATTTCCTCTTTATGATTTTTTCAAATATAAAAGAGTTGAAATTAAGAACAATCAATTTATGCCAAATAAAACCCACTTATTCCTAAGCGATTCTATTAAACAAGGTTTAAAGCCTTGAGTTTTTTATATTCACTTCTACCAAACCCTAACCTACTTTTCCAAGTAAAGAAAGAGTGCAATGACATTTGTTAATGTTTGCAACCACCAACAATAAATGAATAAATATCAACCAACCTATATATATATATATATATATATATATATATATATATATATTCAATGGTAAACACCCATTAATATTACAACCATTTAGGGTCTACAACCTTAGTATTTAAAACTAGCCACTCATAACAAAAATACAAAAATATAACAATATTCAAAGTCATAATGCTTACAAAAGTGCAAGAAACTTTCTTCTAAAACTTCCAAAAGAATGAATATTCAATGCCTTGAATTGTAGTCTCTTTTTCAGACAAGATGACCCATAAACCCCTAATAAATCTATTTATAGTGGGCTAAAAACCGGAGCCAAAATTGGACAAAATTTCCCCTGCAAACGACTTATGCGACCGCATATCCATCGCAAATAAGGTATGTGGTCCGCATAATCTCCCAAATCATCGCAGACTTGTATGTCACCAGTTCCAGGAGTCCATCACATATCAGTTATGCGGTTCGCATATATATTATGTGACCGTATTGTTCCATCGCAAATCTTGGGAGGCTATCTCTACTGGAATTATGCGGTTCGTTATGCGGCTCGCAAACGTGTTATGCGATCGCATAATCTTCTTTTGATTTGCCTAAATGGTCTGCTCCAATTTGCGATCGCTCGTTGAGTTATGTGGTCCGCATGTGAGTTATGCGGCCGCATACTTGCATCCTTTATGCTCTTTGTGGCTTTTTGACTTCTTTTCCGTATTTTTGGGTCCTCAAGACTCATGCACGGCAAACCATCAAAATTTCATAAGAATTAACGAACAAATGCATTAAAAATGAGCTAAAATCTAAGTAATTGGTATTAAATGTGCCGAAATTCTATGGCACATCAACACCCCCAACTTAAACTCTTGCTTGTCCTCAAGCAACTAGAACAAAAATTATCCTATCCTAAACTCTTACTGAAGTCATGAAACAATAGTGACCGTAGATGGTTTTGACTGTCAGTTTACAAGCATGTAACTTCATTTATTTACCTTTCCTTGAAGACCATTATTATATAACAAAGCATCTAATCAACTTGTGAACTTTGAGCCTCGACCAAACAGACAAAATGTTACTCTCAGCTAAGTGCACTTGCATTCTACTTCAAGAACCTAACTTCTGCTAAACCTTGCAGTTCATGTGCGCTCACAACAAAGAAAATCCCCAACTCACACATATTTACCGGGGATGCAATCAAACACTCTTTCATTCGGAACAAAAGCTACATGCTACAAGTATCAACCCATAGGCTTGCCCTTATTTTAACTTGTTGCTATCTCAGGAATGAATAATTGTAGATCACCTAGGACTTTATATGGATTGTAATGTAGGATTCAGGATAGGTTGGATGAATATCTGGGAACGTAGTGGTTACACCCTCCTTGAACTCTGCATAAACGTTTCTTCTTTACTATATAGCATTTCTTTACCTCGAGTTACCGACATTGAACCACCTCAAAGTGTTTCTTCAATTTCTACAAGACTCCATTTTTCTTTTCTTCTCTCTTTTATTATTTTTTATTTTTTATTTTCTTATAAAGGTATTCTTTTCGGAGCTTGAGTTTTGTATATATATACAACTTTGAGGAAACAATTTTGAGTTACACATAGTGCCTAACCTTTCCGACTACCACTTTGCACCATTACCCCCAACTTAGGCTTTTAACCTCATTCTTACCCGTTCAATAAGGGTTAGGTTCAAAAGAAGGGATTATTTCAAAATGGGATAAAGGTTTGTAGTGTGGTAACCAAAGAAAAAGCTAAAGGCTCAATGGAGGTAACTAGGGTAATATATTTACCGGGAAGGTCAATTTATGGTCAAAATTAGCGAGTAGTCACAAATATAGCCTAAGATCATATCAACATTCAATCATCAGCCTAGGATTTGCACAAAGAAACCAACCGGGAAAGTTCTAGACATCACAAGTTAAGCAAGCGCATTATTTACACAAATCCTCACTCACTCACTCACGACACATGAACTGTTTGACTCAACATAGTTTCAGCCCTCAAGTGAACGCAAGGCAACTCAAAGCTTTCATCATATGATATGTAAGATTCTGAGTAAACATAAAGTCAAAGAGCGAGCCTCAAGTTCACAAAAATGACTAACCATAAAATATTTTATTTTTTATTTTTTTATATATTAAAGAAGGAAGGGTACAATTCATGTACAAAACTTTCCGTACATGCTTGAAACTATACAATGACACCAAACAGGTCAAACCATTCCATACTACTGCCATGATCTACTATTACACCCTTGAAAAAGAACCCATCGAAGAAAAACCAATGGGAATTCATTACTAACTACTAGTCTAAAAGGAGTTATGCATACGTTTTCTTATTTATATACAACTATTTACACAAAATTTCTACCCTAACCCCAACTAAATAGCATGCATTGTCCCTAATGCATAAAAATTTAAAAACAGAGTTTAGGGGCTCCCTAGGGCGCACTAAGCGCTAGGGGAGTCTGAAGCATGCTGGGCAGCCGTGGGTTCATCCACTGGTACTGAAGCTGTAGCTGGTGGGACATCAACCTGAGTAGTGACCTCCATGGCTAGAGCAAGATGCTCCAGCTGCGGTGAGGATGGAGCAAGAAGCTTCACCTGCCCTGAAGATGGAGCTGGGGCTTGGGAGCTTCTAGCCTCGCCTGATGATGGCTGAGTGGTCGATGGAAGTGCCTTGGCGTCCATATCTGCTAGTGAATGTGCAATTTCTATCTACACAACTTCTTCTTCTTCTTCTTGTGCAGCCTTAGGAATAACAACTTGCTTACCCTTGTCCTGATGACCCCCTTCGTCCTCTACCAGTGCATCCTCATATGTCTCTTCATCTTCTGTATCCCTTTCATCAGCCTCCTCAATATCTCCAGATTCAACCTTAGAAGGAATGTCAATAGGTGCAGGAGGGTCTTGAGCCTTGGAGGTCTCAACACTCCGTGCCTCGAGAGCTGTCATCAATTTTGTGAAGTCAAATCCAATTAGGGAATGGATGTGCCAGCTACCTGTTCACCCTCCTTTGGAAGGAGTGAGGTCAAGTCAAATTCCAGATTCTGCATCTTCTGCAGCTTAACCTTCAATGCATCAACATCCTTACGGAGCAAAGGCATACCTCCAACCTCACCCCATTCGACTTTCTCAAGACACGCTTCAAAGTGCTTTAGGCGATCCTCATAGGTTTTATGTTGCCGTTGAAGAACAGTCACTGAGGACTGGACAGGGAGAAATGCTTGCCGAATGAGGTTGGGGATCTCCTTTATTAGCTGGTCTACCTTAGCATTGGCGTGCTGAGCTAGTAGACCCATCTTGGAAAGAGCTGGTAGTGGGACCTGGGTCTGTGTGGTGGTGGACTGTGGAGTAGCTGTGGAGGTAGCTAGGTCCTGAGGAGTGGCAGGTAATTGGACCTCTGAAACTGCTGAGTCGGCTGGAGGGGGTACTGGAGTCTCTATTGGAGTCGCAGTTTCCTTTGGTACTGCGTCACTGATGCGCATAATGTCAATGTCTTTGAGAGCTTTCTCCGGTTTGTCATGCTTTGGCATAGGAGGCACATTCTTAGCATTGCAGAGAGTTATGATCAAGCAAGGGAGTGGAAGTGATGTGTGCTTCTGGTTCTCTATGACTCCCAACTCCCGGAAGATGATCTCTTCCACATTAACCTTAATGCCTGTCATAATGCATGCAATGAGGAGTGCCTTCTCAATGTTGATGTCAGTTTTATTCGTAGACGACATCAGGTGAGAGGTGACAAAGCTAAGACAATAGTGACCCTCCCGAGTGAGATCCTTCTTGTAGATCTTGTGCTTAGGGTCAATCGAGGCGGGTGTCCCCTTTGCGATCACAGAAGCAATCCAGGCATGCTCGTTATGTTTGTTAGCTACTTTAGCCTCATATTCAACTGTGCCGGGACTCCAATCCTCGACGTACAGGTCATTGATAGTGCCCTTATCACATAACACTTGGACCCCTCGAACAAGAACCGATTCGGTAAAGACCTTGTTTCTCTTTTGCTCAACATTCCTCGATACCCCATACGAAGCAAAGAATTACCGCACAATTATCTCATTGTATTCATTGGGGACCTAAGGGAAGAATTCCCACTTCCTCTGCTTGATGTTCAGTATTATATGAGGATAGTGCTTCTTCAACCCATTCAAGCTCAACTGTTTTTCCTAGAGGATTTTTTGCTTTGAGAGCCCTTCTTTGTGTAGACTCATGGAGCCTGTGAAACCAAACCGGAGATTCAAATCCTCCCCTTTCTTCCTTCATGCCTCAGCCTATAAGTAAACTGAAGGCAAGGTATCTCTTTGTGCCCCCTTCTCATCAGACTGGGAGGAGTGGTCAATAGTGGTGCGGGTGGTTTCCGGTCGCGGATGTTTAGCCTGTTGTGTCTGTTGGCCCAAAGTGGCCCTTTTTTGTCCACGAGCGAATGGGGATCGCGTTGCAATAGCTTTTATGTCACGCCCCAAAACCGAGGGACGAGACCGGCGCCTAACCGGATAAACCCATTCAAGAGGACCTGGATTGCCTTTCCTACCCAACGCATTACCCCGTGTTCATAATATACATTGTTCCATATGAATTACCCAATTTAGATTCAAAGTACGACTTACAACATAACTTCATTTTCCTCTTTTAATTTTCAACAATTGATGGTCCAAAACAAACAAGTTAAATACAACATTTCCGATGCGATCCCCAATTACGAGTGAGTACAACTATCGCCCAACATATACATATATACATCCACACGGTGTCTACGAAGCCTCTACGAGTACTAGGGGGTTTACATAAACTTGCCGGCAACAAGGACCTGGCTATACCTTTAACAACATAAGCAAAAGAGAATGATGTAGTCCACACACGGTCCTGAGAGGAAATGGGGCTCACCAGAATTGCTGAAAAGATGAAGAGGAGACACCACTAACGGCGGGCTGAGCTACCTGCTATGGAACCACCTACATCCATATAAAAGATGTAGCGCCCCCAGCAAAAAGGGACGTTAGTACCGTTGAATAGTACTAGTATGTATGAACAAACTTTACTCTAAGTAAAATCAAACAATACACAGATAGGAGACAGTTAAAAGAACCAACAAATAGTGCACAGAGATACAGAAACAAACACAATTGGGAGTTTCACAGATTCTTATTTCAACACAATCATATTCCACCCTTATTCCTTCTCAACAATCCACCCTTATCACTTCCTGTTGCAGCGTGCAACCTGATCCCACCGGACAATCACATTTTAGCCTTATTACATTCTGTTGCGGCGCGCAACCTGATCCTACCGTACAATAACATTCCACCCTTATTACTTATCACATATCACCCTTATTCCTCCTGTTGTGGCGCGCAACCCGATCCCACTGGACAATCACATTTCATAGCAACAATAACAGCTCACAATTAAATCATAAGGCTTCATATCATCAAGAGTACAATTTCATAACAGCCAAACAATCATGTGTTCACAATAGTCTTTATCAACCATGAATTAACTCACAAATATTTTCATCAACAAGAATATAATTTCATTACAACCAATAATCTGTATGAAATCAAGCCACAATAATCCTTGCCAAACAATGAGTCATATACGATATTGCCATAGTCATTTAGTTCTATTAAATCAATTCACAACTCCTGTTTATCACTTGCTACTCAGCCCTTAGCACTGAGATACATTCACACATTTGGTTCTGTTACCATTCTTTCATACCAACATATTCAAGCATTTAACGAACCTTGCACATGATAGAGTAATCACAAAGAAATCACCTTTCACAATTTCAATTAGCATGGTAACTGACTAAGAAAATCAGAGAATGAAATCTTACGCCACAACACAGCCGGGCAATCAATTTCATATATACTCAGCAAGAAACTCATACTGAATGCTCGGACACCAACAAGGTGACTCTACGAAGATTAAAGTTAGCCATACATACCTCGAGTCGAAATTCCCCTTTAATATCTATCACAATTAACCGAACCGTCTAGCACAATCTAGTCCACAATGTGACATATTTCACTTAGAATTAGGAACCATGAACATAACTCGAACTCATTTAGGCATTTTATCGAACGCAATGTGACCCCTTATATTACTAACCCCCTATTTGTGAATAATTACCCAAACTCGTTTCCCTTTACTAGATTAGGAAGTTTAACTCACATGCATGCAAGGTATCGACTTTTATTTTCAAGAATCAACTTATGTGTTCTACCCCTTTTTAGCTAAAACCTGAGAATTAAAAGGAAATAGGGTGGGGACTTACCTCTTAGAGTGAAGAAGATGAAGATTACTCGATAATTTCCGGGCCTGGGTAGAGATGATGGAGCAATTTGATGAAGAAGAAGACTTTCTCTCACTAAACCCACTCTCCCTTCTCTCTATTTTTGTTCAGATAGATGTTAAAAATGAAGGGGAGGGGTGTTTTATTAAACTGGGGGTCAGGAGTAAAATTAGAAATTAAAAGAGCACCGAAACAGGAAATGCGGTCAGGAATGCGATCGCATTGCTTCTATGTGTTCCACATTCCTGTCGCATAGTTGGCCCTCAAGTGGGCCAAAAGGGGAACCAGACTGCCCTGGTATGCGACCATTATGAGGTTCGCATACATGTTATGCGATCGCATAGTGCGTCGCATAACTCCCTCCGCAAGAACCAAGGTGTAAGAATGCGACAACTACGTGACTCGCATTTTTGAAATGCGATCGCATCTTTTGCCGCATAGCTGTCCTCAAATTGGACAGCAGGCTGTCCAAGTATGCGACCACTATGTGGTCCGCATACCTGATCTGCGATCGCATAGTGGACCGCATATCTGCGCAATTCTGGAAAATTTTATCTTTTAAGTCCCGTGGTTTTTTTTTACTCAAAAGGGTCCGTTTTTAGGAAATTCTACAGTTATAACAACACATGGACGTATTCGGGCATTATTTTAGACATAAAATTTTACGGGTCTTTACATCTTCCCCCACTTAAAATTATTCGTCCTCGAATGAGGATCGGGGGAATCATTTTGGACAACACAATATGCTAACCCCCAAATTTTCACTAACTCCGATATTTTCTGAAATTTTTTGCCAGAGTTTCCTTTGTAATTAGGCCTATCTACCTGTTAGAGATCCCCCAAAACACATTGTTAACCAATTTCACACATTTTCAATTACTCCAACAACTTGCACATAATTCAGTTATCTCATCAAAGTGTATATCATTCAATTACTTCAATATGCTATACATAGTTCAGTTAACACCACAACTTGCATATCATTTAACTATCACATGAATTGCACATAATTTAGCTTACTTCAAGGAGTTTCACATTACCCAAATAATCACAACATACACAAATATGGCATAACTTGAGATGTTACAAGAGTAGGGCAATTAGGGGGGAAATGGGGTGCTTTTGCACAAAATTTGACACAACATATATTTGCTTAGAGATGGAAGTTCTCACGACCACTACTAAATTTATTCAAACAAATGGGGATATTTTTCTTTCATTTCACTTTCCGCTTCCCACGTGGCTTCCTCGACTTGCTGACTTCGCAATAACACTTTAACAGAAGCAATTTCTTTGTTTCTCAATCTACGAACTTGCCTATCAAGAATAGCAACCGGAACCTCTTCATATGACAATTCTTCATTAATTTCAATGGTCTCAACTGGAACGATGGCATCTGGATCTCCAATTACCTTCTTTAACATGGACACATGAAACACTGGATGCACTAATGACATTCCAGGGGGCAATTCCAGCCTATACGCTACTTGCCCTATCCTTTGAGGGATTCGATATGGCTCGACATACCTCGGCCTCAATTTCCCTTTCTTCCCAAACCACATCACCCCCTTCATGGGAGACACCTTCAAGAATACCCAATCATCTACTTGAAACTCCAAATCTCTACGACGAATGTCCGCATAGGATTTCTGGCGACTCTAAGCAGTTTTCATCCTCTCCTGAATGACTCTAACTTTTTCCATAGCTTGATGTACAAGATCCGGTCCTAGTAGTTCCGCCTCACCAACCTCGAACCATCTGAATACTGGCATGAAAGCTGTTGTTGCAAGCAAATTCTATAAGCAGCAAATGTTCATCCCAGCTACCCTTGAAATCTAATACACAAGCTCGTAGCATATCTTCAAGCGTCTAAATAGTCCGTTCCGCTTGACCGTGCGTCTGTGGGTGGAAAGCTGTGCTGAGATTTACCTGATTACCCAAACCTTGCTGAAATTTCCTCCAAAAGTTAGTGGTGAACTGGGCCCTTCGATCCGAGATAATAGAAACTAGAGTGCCATGGAATCTGACTATTTCTTTGATATACAACTGAGCGTACTGTTCTGCAGTATCGGTGGACTTGGCTGGCAAGAAATGCGCCGACTTCGTGAGTCGTTCCACTATTACCCAAATTGAGTTGAACTTGCGCTGAGTGCGGGGTAACCCTACCACAAAGTCCATATTGATCATTTCCCATTTCCACATTTGTATTTCCATAAGCTGCGGCAACCTACTGGGCCTCTAATGTTCATCCTTCACTTGCTGACAATTCGGACACCTAGCCATAAAGTCCGCCACACCTTTCTTCATACCATTCCACCGATAAATCCCCTTGAGATAGCGATACATTTTCGTAGAACCTGGGTGAACGGAATACCTGTAATTATGAGCCTCTGCCATTACCCTCTCCTGAATATTATCCACATCTGGAACACATAGCCTCCCTTGACTCCGCAAGACACCGTCATCATTGTCGAGTGAAAATGCTGAGGTCTTGTGATTCAAAATTGCTTCCCTCAATTGCCCCAAAGCTGGATCCCTGAATTTCTTTCCCTTGACTTCCGCTACAAGCGAAGACTCTGCTCCATTACGTACCACAACATTCCCCTTATCTGAGGCCGAAAGACAAATCCCGAGACTGGCCAACTGATAAACCTCCCGAGCCAAAGGCCTCTGACCGGCTTCAAAATGTGCCAAGCTACCCATGAATTTCCGACTAAGAGCGTTGGGTACCACATTCGCCTTTCCTGGATGGTAATATTCATATCATGATCTTTGAACAATTCTAACCACCTCCGTTGCGTTAAGTTCAACGCTTTCTGTTTGAATAAATATTGAAGACTCTTGTGGTATGTGAACACGTCCACATGGACCTCATAAAGATAATGCCGCCAGATTTTCAATGCAAACACCACCGCTGCGAGCTCCAAATCATGAATTCTTCTCGTGATTCTTGAGCTGCCTTGAAGCATACGCTATAACATTACCACATTGCATCAACACACACCCCTAACCAAATCTCGAAGCATCATAATAAACCATGAATCCCTCTGAACCTTCTGGCAAAGTCAACACTGATGCCGAATTCAATCTCGACTTCAATTCCTGAAAACTCTTTTCACAAGCATCGGACCACTGAAACTTAACCGCTTTCTGCGTCAGCTTAGTCCATGGGAAGGCGAGGGTAGAGAATCTCTCCACAAATCTTCAATAATATCCAGCCAAACCCAAGAAACTGCGAATATCTGTCGGGGTAATTGGTCTAGGCCAATCCTTTACCGCCGCAATCGTTTGGGGATCAACCCGAATCCCTTCCCTGGAAACAACATGGCCCTAAAAGGTGACTGACTCTAGCCAAAACTCACATTTTGAAAACTTTTCATACAACTGGTGTTGATGAAGAGTCTACAGAACTGCCCTGAGGTGATTAGTATGATCTTCCTGATTTCACGAATAAAGAAGGATGTCATCAATGAAGGCTATCACGAAGGAGTCAAGGAACGGTTTGGAAACCCGATTCATAAGATCCATAAAAGCTGCCGGGGCATTGGTTAGCCCAAAAGACATTACCAAAAATTCAAAGTGCCCATAACGAGTCTTGAAGGAGGTCTTAGGAATATCTTGCTCCCTGATCTTTAGCTGGTGATACCCGGACCGTAAATCAATCTTGGAGAAGAACCTAGCACCTTGCAATTGGTCGAATAAATCATCTATCTGAGGCAATTGGTATTTATTCTTGATGGTGACTTTGTTGAGATGCCGATAATCAATACACATCCGAAGCGACCCATCCTTCTTCCTGAGAAAGAGAACTGGTGCGCCCCAAGGCGACATACTTGGCCGAACGAAACCCTTTTCGAATAGATCTTTCAATTGTTCTTTTAACTCTCTCAATTCTGCTGGCGCCATCATGTAAGGTGGAATAGATATTGGCTATGTATCTGGCAATACATCAATCCCAAAGTCAATCTCTCTATCTGGTGGAATCCCAAGAAGCTCATTCGGAAATACTTCAAGAAATTCATTCACAACCGGCACGGACTCAGGAACATGCACCTCTGAAATGGTGTCCACAACCCGGACCAAATGATAGATGCACCCCTTCCTGATCATCTTGGAGGCCTTAAGATAGGAAATAAACCTGCCCCTCGGCACAACATCATTCCCTTTTCATTCAATAACGGGTTCATTAGGAAACTCGAACATCATAATTCTGGTTCGACAGTCGAGTTTAGCAAAGCACGAGTAGAGCCAATCCATTCCCATGATAACATAAAAATCCACCATTCCTAGCTCAAAAGATCGGCCATGGTATCTCGACCACACATCATGACCACACAATTCCTATAGACTCGCGCGGCTGTGATAGAATCACCAACAGGAGTCGACACAGAGAACGACTCATGAAGCTGTTCGGGTTCTATCCCAAAACTTGAAGCAATAAATGGAGTGACATATGAAAATGAAGACCCGTGATAAAAAAAAGTATAAACATCATGCGATTGGATAGTCAGAATACCTGTGACAACATCTGGAGAAGCCTCAGCACTCTGGCGACCACTCAAAGCATAGAACCGACTGGGTCCCCCTTGACCCCGTGCTCTACCCCTAGCTGCACCGTGCCCTGCTGGTGCTGGAGGGCGTGCTAAAGACGTAGCAGATGACGAACTGGATGGCTGAGCAGTACCCCTACCTGTGCCCTGAATGGGTGCACGACAATCTCTCTAAATATGGCCCCTCAGTTCGCATCTATGCATACCGGGATATCCAAGTAACAAGGATCAAAATGAAACCTCCCACACTTAGGGCATGGGGCCCTCCGCTTCTGCTGGAACCTCCCGCCTGAACGACCCGACTGATGGAACCTCCTACTGTCTGAACCTGGTCCAAAGCGACCCCCCTACTAATAACTGTGTCCTGATGGCGGCGCACTGGTTGAGGACTGAGCATAGGACTGAGATGGTTTTGGTGATCCTCTCCCAAGGGTTGATCTCACACCTCCAACTGAACTCCTAGGGTTGCCCGCTGACCGGGCCCTACTACTACTCTCTCTCTATCTATTTTTATCTTCAATTACCGAGCCTCAGTAGCCTGGGCGAATCCCAAAATCTTCCCATAGTTCATATCTGAGTGCAAAGCAGCTGTAGTAGCCTCATTGATAACCAAGGGACCAAGGCCCTGAACAAACCGACGAACTATGGCCTCCATAGTCGACATCATGTGGGTAACATGGAAAAGAGCACAAAATCCATATGATACTCCCACACACTCATGTTGCCCTGCTTAAGGACCTCAAACTCTGCAACACGGGCTGCCATAATCTCGGTAGGCAAGAAATGATCCATGAAAGCATCTACAAACTCGATCCACCTCGCCGGAGGGCTCCCCTCTCCACGGGGACTCTCCCACATCTCAAACCATAAATATGCTGCTCCCTTCAGACGATAGGAAGCTAACTCAACTCCCTCTATCTCTGTAGCCTTCATAACCCGGAGAGTCTTGTACAATTCATTTATAAAATCCTGAGGATCGGCCTCTAGGTCGGTGCCTGTGAACTATGGAGGGGCTAACCGCAGAAACTGGTTGACTCTGGCAGGGGCAGCATGTGATCTTTGGGCCTGGGAGGCCACTAGTTGAGTCAACATCTGAATAACTCCCCTGATATCCCCATCAGAAATACAGGGATCGGAAGCTGGGACTGAGGAAGGATCAGGAACATCAGCGGGAGGGACTGTGGCACCCTCCGCTGGGGCATGAATTAGAACAGTTTGGCCTGGAATGGAAGGGTTAGGCAGATTCTTGGTCGGGAAATCATTCTCACCCGCACCGTCAGATAAGGAATTTATGGCCACACTTGGGGTGGAATTGGCCTCTAGGCCGAGTCGAGCTCTCTTCTTGGGCGCCATTTACTGAAAATTGGAACATCACATGAGTTAGAGATAGACAACCTCACCTTTCACCACATCGCAAGATATAGAATAGCAATAAATGGATACTTTCCTATATGTCCATGTAGCCCCCTAATTATAGATGTGGTCGACAACACACCGATAAGAAGGGCTCTACTAGACACGGCTCTGAGACATCCTAGGACACTATTAAAACCTTAGGCTCTGATACCAAGTTTGTCACACCCCAAAACTGAGGGACGAGACCGGCGCCTAACCGGATGAACCTAGTCAAGCGGACCTGGATTGCCTTTCCTACCCAATGCATTACCCTATGTTCATAATATACATTGTTCCATATGAATTAGCCAATTTAGATTCAAAGTACGATTTACAACATAACTTTATTTTCCTCTTTTAACTTTCAACAATTGCTGATCCAAAACATACAAGTTACATACAAAATTTCCGATGCGATCCCCAATTAAGAGTGAGCACAACTACCGCCCAAAATATACATATATATTTCATGATCCGAAATCCCACCTTCAGGCCGTGACTGCGTCTAACGTTGAACCCGCTAAACAAGCCAACGTGCACATGTAATCTAACAATTTCAACCTAAGTTAACAGTAATAGAGTCAAAACCTTTCCAAACTGAACAGAATAACAAGCACCTTAAAATCCTTAACAGCGGAAATGTAATAGGAATTCAAAATGCAAAGTGAAATAATAGAATACATAACGTCGCATAAGCCCAAAACCGGGGTGTCACAACTCACAAACTATCTAAACAGAGTGCTAAATATAAAGTCTGAAAAGAAATACACAATTGTCTTGAAACTAGGAGAAAAGGTAATACAATAAGGAAATCCAAATGCAGGAGAGACGCCAAGGCCCAAGAACGCCAGCGGGTATACCTTGAAGCTTTGGGGTGGACTGAAGGTGACTCCCTCAATGCGGTCCACTAGGCCCGGATGCGGGGTTTGCACAACATTAAGAAGTGCAGTGTAGCATCAGTACAACCGACCCATGTACTGAGTAAGTGCCGAGCCTAACCTCGGCCGAAGTAGTGACGAGGCTAGACTTGACAATAACGATAACCTGTCCAATTCTACAGTAGGTAACAGGGATAATACAAGGCAAAGATAAACAGACAAGTAAAGGATAAGGGAGCAGCAAAGGGGAACAAGTTAAATGAAGCAGTTCAATTGACATGTAGAAGTAAACAAGGGAGGCAATTTAACACAATAGCTAACGAAACAAGTATAAATACCAGAAATGTAAATGATGGCACGGCATCACCCTTCGTGCTTTTACTCTATTCCTCACAATGCGATGTATAATGTGAAATAGTATGAATCATGGCACGTCATCACCCTTCGTGATTTTACTCTCTTCCTCACAATGCAATGTACAATGTAAGGCAATATAAATCATGGCACGACATTAACCTTCGTGCTTATAATCAATGTGAATCATGGCACAACTTCACCCTTCGTGCTTTAGCCTCTTCCTCACTATGCAATGTAATCAAATATCATGGCACGACATCACCCTTCGTGCTTTACACTCTTCCTCACTATGAAATGTAATCAAATATCATGGCACGACATCACCCTTCGTGCTTAAATCTTCCTCACCAAACAATGACAGATATAATGGCAAGGAGTACAGGATAGTGGAAATATACAGTTCAAATCACCCGTCAAGGGGAAAACAACAATTAATAACTCAATAAATGCACGACAAGGGTCTCAACTATAACCAATCACCTCAATTGTATACTCTACACTTGGATTATCAATCGTATCAACACTTCTCAAGCTCAACAGCCAATACTTTCAACAAGAATAAATTATCAAGTAGAGACAANGCTCGGTCCAAAGTATAGCAATCAACCCTCGAAGACCGCCTTTCCTTTATAATCCGACTCCGAAACAACGATATCTAGGAATAATTAATTCAATAATATCAATAAAGACTCAATCACACAATCCCATAGCCTAGATATTAAATTTCTAGCATTCTTCCAAAAATACCAAAATTTAACCCCGGGCCTACTTGGTCCAAACATGAGGCTCGGACAAAAACCCGATCACCCATAACCCCACGAGTTAAAATATATTATTTGTTTTGAAATCCGACCCCAAATTGGGGTTGAATTACCCAAAATTACCAAAAACCTAACTCTACCCAAAACTTCTAATTTCTACTTTGATTTTAGGATTTTAGGCTTAGATTCTAGTGATTATGGAAGTAAAATGGGAGAAATCGACATTAGGAAGCTTACCTAAGAGGATATGGAGGAAGGATTGGCTTGGAGGCCTTCAATGGAGGTGGGAGAAGAAAGAGGAGGCTGAAAATAATGAAATCCCGTAGAGTATTCTATTTCTGGACTTCAAGAATAACTGGACGATTTTGGCTATCGCGATCGCGGCAGGAGGCACGCGACCACGGAGAGTACTGGGTCTGAAGCTTCGCGATCGTGGTTAAGAGGGTGCGATTGCAGGGAATACGGGTCACTAGCCTTTACGATCTCGACCAAGCGATTGCGTTCGCGTAGTGCAACGCCTACCCAGCCCCCATCCCAAGACTTACTCTATGCGTTCGCGTGAGGCCTTCCGCGATCGCGTAGAGCACTGGCACCCAAGCTCTGCGATCGCGGTTAAGGCCCTGCGTTCGCATAGAGTCAACTAATCACCCCCAAACCCTGACACATCGCGATCGCAAGAACATGTCCGCGATCGCGGAGAAGAAAACGCTGGACACCAAAACATCACAAACACACCAGATTTTTAGCACTTTTCACACCCCGTTAGCTACCCAAAACTCACCCGAGCCCTCGGGTCTCCAAACCAAAAACACACACGACTCCCAAAACATCCTACAGACTTATCCAAGCATTTAAATCACCAAGATATCATCAAAAACAAGAAATTAAACCTCACAACGCTTAGAATTTTCTTAAAACTTCATAAAGCTTAACTTTCCCAATTTTAATCCGAATCACGTCGTTTCAAGTCCGTTTTACACCAAATTTCACAGATAAGACAAATAATATTTAATAAACCTGTTCCAGGCTCCGGAACCATAATACGAGCCCGGTAACACAATTTTCACTTATTTATTCATTTTCAAAATCCTTTATTATATTTAGAAAACAATTTTCTTTAAAAATTCATTTCTCGGACTTGGGACCTCGGAATTCGATTCCAGGCATACGCCCAAGTCCCATATTTTCCTACGGACCCTCCGGGACCGTCAAATCACGAGTCCGGGTCCGTTTACCAAAAATGTTGACCAAAGTCAACTTTATTCATTTAATTATCATAAAATTCTATTTTTATCAAATTTCAACATACAGACTTCCCGGCTACACGCCCGGGCTGCGCACGCATATCGAGGTCAGAGTAACGGAGGCTTTCGAGGCCTCGGAACACAGATTTAGCTAGAATTACCTAGGATGACCTTTTGGGTAATCACAATCTCCACCTCTAAAACAAACGTTCGTCCTCGAACGAACATAGAAAAGTACCTGAGTCTGAAAAAAGATGGGGATAACGACTCCGCATATCGTACTCGAGCTCCCAAGTAGCTGCCTTGGCAGGCTGACCCCTCCACTGAACACGGACCAAAGGATAACTCTTCGACCTCAACTGGTGAACCTGCCTATCTAATATAGCTACCGGCTCCTCCTCATAAGTCAGATCCTTGTCCAACTGGACACCGCTGAAGTCAAGAACATGAGATGGATCTGCAATATACCTCCGGAGTATAGATACGTGAAACACTGGATGCACTGCTAATAAATGCGGTGGCAAGGCAAGTCTGTAGGCCACCTCTCCTACCTTATCCAAAATCTCAAATGGACCGATATACTTAGGGCTCAACTTGCCCTTCTTTCCAAATCTCATCACGCCCTTCATAGGCGACGCTCGAAGAAACACCTGGTCTCCTACCATGAAAGCCAAATCTCGAACTGTACGATCTGTATAACTCTTTTGCCTGGACTGAGCTGTACGAAGCCTATCCTGAATAGTCTTCAACTTATTCAAGGCATCCCGGACTAACTCAGAACCCAATAACCTAGCCTCTCCGGGCTCGAACCATCCAATTGGAGACCGACATTGCCTACCATACAACGCCTCATACAGAGCTATCTGAATACTCGACCGGTAACTTTTGTTGTAGGAGAACTCTTCTAAAGACAAGAACTGATCCCATGATCCACCAAAATCAATAACACAAGCTCGCAACATATCCTCCAAAATCTGAATAGTACGCTCGGACTGTCCGTCCGTCTGAGTATGAAATGCTGTGCTCAACTCAATTTGTGTGCCCAACTCTTGCTGAAATACTCTCCAGATATGGGAGGTGAATTGAGTACCTCGGTCTGATATGATAGATAAGGTCACGCCATGCAATCTGACAATCTCTCTCATGTAGATCTTTGCCAACTTCTCCCCTGAATATGAAACTGACACAGGAATGAAATGTGCTGACTTGGTCAGCCTATCCACAACAACCCA